>JAOUQW010000038.1:15411749-15426357 GCA_028565825.1 Olivaichthys viedmensis | reverse complement strand
GCCCGGGGGCGGCGCTACGACGTCCTCCCCTTGCTCGGGTGGCGGAGGAACGTCGTCGTCCCCGAAGCCCGGGGGCGTCCGAGGGCTCGGCCACGCCCACTGCGGCTTCCGGGACGGCCTCGGCCACGCTTAGCTCACGCTAAGTTGCGCGCTCCGCCAGGCGCGTGACAATAATAATAATAATAATTATTGTTATTGTTATTATTTTTGTTGTTATTATTATTATTATTAGATAAAGAGCAACAACAAATAATGATTTATGATGGTCATCATCAATCATATATAAGATACAGAGCAAAAAAGGTTAACAGCCAGATAAAAATGGAGGGGGGCACGGTGGCACAGCAGGTAGTGTTGCAGCTTCAGGGTCTGGGGTTCAATCCTGTCTGTGCAGAGTTTTGCATGTTCTCCCTGTGACCACGTGGGTTTCCTCCGGGTACTCTGGTTTCCTCACACCTTACAAAAACATCCCAGTAGGTGGACTGGCTACTCTAAATTGTCCCTAGGTGTGAACAAGTGTGTGTGTGTGTTATGCCTTGCGATAGACTGGCGCCCCATCCTGCCTTATGGCAAGTGGCTCCGGATCCACCGTGACCCTCACGAGGATAAAGCGCTTACTAGAGATAAATTAATTAATTAATAAAATGGGAAAAAATGGGAAAATGTAAATAAAATAGTAAATAATAAGTAATAAAATTAGAGCTATAATGGATGTATAAATACAGTCAACTAAAATCCTAATTTTAAACTGTTTGTTTTACCAGTGTAGATAGAGACCGGTAAAAACTGAAATATTGAACATTGCACTACATTATGTTAACAAAACATACGTTTAATCTGTGTTTCTCTCTCCCCCACTTCTTGCATGTCATACTGTAGATGAGGATTGACTGTGGTGGTCTGTGGCTTAAGTTGGCTCAGAGCTGATCAGGGTCAAGAGGGCAGTATGAAGCCTGCTGGCACACAAAACAACTCAGCTGCACACTGAGAAAATGTCACCGTACAGTGTGTGACTGGACACACTGGACACACTGGACACTGTGCTAATGGCCTTGTCATCTTTAAACACCTAATATGACAATTATCCTTTTTACAACGCTTGTGTCAACCTGTTGTTTTGATGTTTTCAGCCCACTGGCCATCACAGAGATGTATGGACAAATCATATTTCAACCATCATATTGTTACACGCAGTAAACCTCCTTATTGTTGCAATTAAGTGTCAATAGTTAATAGTGTCAATGTTATTCTTTTGGGGCTTGAGCAATTCCCTGTTGAAAAAGAAATGGGATTAAAAATGAGATTTTACAAACACTTTTCCAAACTCAAGGATGGTGTTATTTTCTGTAACAATATCAAGCATGCTTCTCAAAGCTTTTTTTTACTAGTTTTTCATAGGGAACTGTAGTAGCTCTGTAGTTGACGTTATGACTGGCAATACAGGAACAAGCACAATTATAGTGCTTGAAAGGACTCGCCACTGACGTCACTCTTCCTACCATCTTAAATCACACTGAATCCAGCCTCGGCTTTACAGGAGCCCTGCTTCACACAAACCCAGTCCAATCTGTGGACCAGAGTTTATCAATGCAGTCATCAAGGTGGCTTGCTGCGCTTGTGAATGGCTTGTTAGCGCAGTAGCTATGCTCGAAGATCAGCAAGGGAAAATCACACTCAAAAATCAGCGCAGACAGTAACTTGAGCTCAGGATCGGACCCCAGACCCTGGAGCTGTGAGGCAGCAATGCTACGGTATCATTAATGCATTATTATTATGTATAATGAAAGCATTCAGAGAGGAAGGAGTGTATAATGGAAGCCAAGGTGTGAAAATTGGCAGAAGACTTATCAACAGCCTTCGCTACTCTGACAGTGATGATCTTGAAATGTCTGCTTCGTAAAGTCAAAGAACACAGCCATACAATGGGCTTGCAGCTTAATGTGAAGAAGACCAAGATCCTGACAGCAATAATTTCACTCTTTATGGAGGAAAAATAGAACCAATAGACAATTTCAGCCTGCTTGGATCAATAATCAACAAGGGGATGGCAAACAGTCAAGAAATTGGGTGATCGCTCTGGGCAGGACAAGATATATAAGTGTAGAGGCATCATATATACGCTAAGATACTAGGTCCAGTCATGGTATTTTCAATAACGTCATGTGGATGTGAAAGTTGGATAGTGAAGAAACAATACAGGAAAAAAATGGTCATCTTTGAATTGTGTTGGCAGAGCCTGCGTATACCATGGACTGCCTGAAAAACAAACCAATCCTTATTGGAGAAAATGAAATCGAAGCTACCCATGAAAGCTGAAATGACTAAACTTTGACTCTAATACCTCTGACACATGATGAGATAAGAAATATTACCGGAAAAACATCAAAAGACAAATCTTGGCACACAAAACAAACACAAAAGATACAGTCAATGTGATTAATTGATACAATTACAACAGCTAGGAATACTGAAGATCGAACATGGTTTTAGAAGAACGGTCCATATTGTAAAAGCAGCAGCATCATATCTAATTGAAAGAGGATTCCCTAAATCCAGAAGAGAATGGCAGTTAGTGTCTGAACTGCAGTTTGTGTTTTTAGGTGTCTTGAAAGGTTGGAAAGGTTAATGCATTTACTTAATTAGACACAGTCTATTATAAAAGAGATTCCTCTGCGGCATTTCTGTGTGCTATTCTACATTTTGACACATCTGTGTATATCAGTGGTTTGTACGTGTAATGATGCATGATTGTTTTTTTTTTTTCAGGTATACATGAGTTCCCTAATGACATTTTCACCAACCAGGAGCGAATGGAGGGAGCTGTGGCCATGCACATCATTGGTGTAAGTGTCTCTACAGCTCTGTTTGTGTGTGTGGGACTCTGTGTGTGTGTGTGTGTGTGTGTGTGTGTGTGTGTGTGTGATGGAGTTTGTTCTTCTTTGACACATAGACACATAATATATATTATATATCCAGGTTATTCACCCTACTTAAGCATCAGTCTGCACTCCTTTAGAGCCGACTTGTCTCATTTCTTTTCTTGAAGGATGGATATTTGACCTACTTACATTTACTTTAGTCTCCAAATCAGACTCCAAGAGAGTTGGATGGCATTTTAATTAAAAAAATAATAATTTAAACTCTGACACAAAGACATTTACTTTTCGCAAAGGTTGAAAACAACATCTTTGATAAATCGTAGATTAGGGAGGCTGGTACTAACCTGAAAACAGTGATGGAAGATTTGGATTCCCATTTGACACGCTGTAAAGTTTATGGAAACATAACCAGGTCAACGTTTTTCCGCCAAGGAACAAAGTTACTGGAAAGGAAGTAAGGAATAGCAACATTTAATAGAAATGGAACTTTAGTGTAACGATTCAGGGAGAAGAAAAGGTGGAATTACTAATATAGTTCTCAGATTTTTCTGATATCACTTTTACACTTGTAGAAGTGACTGTAACTGTTTTATTTCAAGGCTCTGATACTAAGAAGTTGTATTATTTTATTGGGTTAGAAAGGTTTAGCACAGGAAGTCATCAGCATTGTCTGCATGGCTACTCTACTTGTTTGCAGTGCTGTGAAAAACGTTAGTATCTTAATGGTCCTTATACACCTTCCCACTGCTTCCTGAATTGTTTTATTTGACATGTGGCCAGTGATTGTGGTTTTCAGCATTTTTATGGTTTCATATCAATTGGTTTGTCCTTTAGCAGTTAGGGTGTGTGGATTTGTATGTGTGTATGTGTATGTGCATTTTGCCAAACCCCAGGATCCTTAGACCTGATGACACAGAACTCACATCAGTTTACAGAAAATGAAATCACTTCACTTCTCCAGTGCCTTGATGCCCACTAGCTTTCATTGTTTGTTTTTGGTTTTGCAATTTTAGTCACTTTAAAAGCTAAACAAGACATATTTGCAGAGCAGGCAAAATGTTGTCCAGAACCGAGTGAGCTCAGTGTGATTTATTGTAAGCTGTTCTGTGCAGCTTTTCCATGGCTTACATCTCCAACATCATTGTTCTCTCTCTTTCCATCTGGCAGCCTTTTTTTGACATTCACTTAGTCACATAGTTGGCAGTTCAGAAATGTTAACAAATGGCTCTCAAAACACAAGCAGACTGGATGGCAACTGGCCTTTGGAGAGACAAGAACAGGGTGAACGTGAACTTAGTCAGTGAGTGTGTGTGTAGCTGCTGTTTTTTTTACTGCAGCAGATATGCAGAGAAGCAGATCACAACACGTTTTTACCTGTGATATACAATTATTTTATTTTAAAGAAGCAGTTTGTAATTTTTAGAGCCATCTGCTGCCTTTTAACCCTGCGTTCATACTAGCAGGAGACAAGTCACCAATGTTGCTTTCTGGGCATGTGTCTCTTGCCGTTGTTGCTTCTGGTCGTGCGCTGTTGGACTTTTTTAAGTTCTGATATGAGCTGGTAGTAGCCAAAATGTATACAGTCAGCTGTGTAATTTATACACGTCAATGCTTTATTTTTGTTTAAAATATATTTTTATAGTGTAGTAAAACCCAGGGAAATATGAGACCATGGTTTTATTTCCATTTTTGAGCACCACATGTGGTTGAAAGGGAACTACACTCAGGAAGTTGGGAGTAGAGGTTTCGTCGTCTGTTGCTTTGTTGCTTTGTTGCTTAGTAGTGAGAACGTAGGGTAGAAGAAAGGGGCAAAGTTGAGAAGTGCTGTTCTGTCATTGGTCTAGGAACACATTTTAAAATTACAAATTGGCCCTTTAATTATAGAACTCAGGAACACTTCAAATGGCACACTATTATGCTTGGTTGAGATTCTGGGAATAATTCAGTGTGGGTCAGTGTGAGGCTGTGTCTGTTCCTGCACTGATTTGTGAAATGTGTAAGTTCTGTGGTATTCTGACAATTCGAGTAACCCCCATCCGTGTGGAAGGTGCCACAGGACTTTACATCTTTTTCTTAGTCTGCTACCCAGACTGTACATAAACTAAAGTCCTACCAGTGTAAAGCCATGTGTGTGACCTGACGCGAGAGTGTGCTCAGTAGAAGAGGGAGGACTTAAAAGTGCTGCGTGTTCCTCCTGATGTCCTCTGCGGATTCATGTGACACTGCAGTTGTGTTGTGCTGTTTAATTAGCTGCTTGTGCAAGCAGAGAGAGAGGTTAGTGCGGGGTTTAGTGTGAGTACTCTCAGACTCCCTTCAGCTAGTTTTCCATACTTTATTTATCTTCAGGGTGTCTGCTGCCCAAGCTCTGTTCTGTCAGGTGTGGAGCCAAGAGGGGAATTACATAATAGGCATATTGCGTGTGTGTGTGTGTGCATGTGTGCGTGTGTGTGTGTGTGTGCATAGCCAGATTACACACACTGATTGGTGAAGTCTGGGTTTTGGTCAGTACCGCTGAGATTTGGTCAGAAAGGCTGATGCTGTGTGTGTTAGATCAACCACTTTTGTATTTTTTAATCTAAAATGTACTTAACGTGTGTGTGTATGTCTGTGTGTGCATAAGGGATCATTGCAGTGGTTATCAACCCAGTTCAGAGCACCCCAGGCACTAAATTTTTCTGCATTTCCTTTGCCCTCAAACACTATTTAATGTTCATTACTTAAAGAGTTAATCAAAACAGTGAAAACAAATATATGCAGTGTTATGGGAGAACCTTGCATATGAATATGTGTATTTATATTACTGTATGTATAGAAAAATACTGTACAGCCACACATGGAGATTAATACTCTACTGATGCTATTGTATGTTAGGACAAGCAGATGTTGGCCTAACTAATCCCCTACACATGCACAGTGACTGGTGGCTGCTATGGGTGCGGCTCTGATATAAGAACGCTTTCTCAGAAATGGCAAAGCGTTCTCAGCAAGAGTGAGTTTCAGGAGGACTTGTGTGAGAAAAGAATGGAGCTCCTGGCTGTACGCTGTCAGCATATTGTAACCTGTCTGACCCGACATTATTAACATGCACTGCAAAGATGAGATCATTAATTTACATGTAAATGTACTGGGTTTTTTTGTTTTTTTTAAAGAGTCACTCCTACACCAGACACAGAGTCTGTCTAATTCCTTATGTAATATTTCCATGAATTGTGGCGTATTTGATCAGGAGCAACAGTCTGTTGGCGTGCATCTGTGTCATCAAGCTGCTTTTCCATGTTGGATAACAGACCCTGCAGCAGGTTGTAAATAAAGCCCACGGAGCAGATTCTGCATGTTTTCGTTCAACCATTTTTCTAATTAATATTGGTATGGATTTTTTTTGTAAATTGAATTCTCAGCATTGCATTTACAAATATGTATTTTATTTTAAAAAAATAAAGAATAAGAAAACTGTTCTAGCACAAATATGTTGCACGATGCTTCATGCTTTATAGAATTTGGTGAGTACTGAGTATACAGAATTTAAAACAGAACTGAAAATAAACCATTGGCAAATCTTTGACTATAGAATTATCATCAAAGTACAGGGATTTTACTGTAACATGTTTAGCATGTTGAGATATGTGGGCTTGCATGTGGAAAGGGAATGCAGTTTACACTGGTTAACCTGTATTTAAACATTCGAGTCACCTATTAACAAAGCACCAGCCAAGTTCCCAAAGTTAAATTTTGTTTTAGCATAATAATTTCTGATGTCTAAATCTATACAGTAGTTTGAATTAATTAAATGTGTTCTCTATTGTAGGCCATGTATATGTTCTATGCCCTAGCCCTGGTGTGTGATGACTACTTTGTGCCCTCCCTGGAGAAGATTTGTGAGGTAAACTATTGATTACTATTGACTAGTTAGGGTTTTATTTTCATGTAGATGCAAACTTGGAGGTATAGCACCGCCATATTGCTCATTTGGTTGGGTGTACAGCCGTTTACAGAGTACAGTAAAGGGTGGCACTACTTGGGAGCACGACAAAAGGACCCTTAAACATTTAACTAAGTTAACTAACATTTAACTGAGTTTAATTTGTTTCAGCGCCTCCATCTCAGTGAGGATGTCGCTGGAGCAACATTCATGGCAGCTGGCAGCTCAGCTCCTGAACTCTTCACCTCTATCATAGGTAAAGTCTGCTGCTGTCCTGCTTTCACACTGTAGAAGCTTCAGCTCCTAATGGCAACATAAATAACAGACAGGATGTACCTTGTGACTTTAACTGTGCTGTAAACTATCCTCTGTATGGCTAGGAGTGTTTATCACCAAGGGAGATGTGGGAGTAGGAACAATCGTGGGTTCTGCAGTGTTCAACATCCTCTGCATCATTGGAGTATGTGGGATCTTCGCTGGGCAGGTACTCAACATGCCGATGTATACATGTTTATATTTACATTTAGATTTATTCATTTATACCACAATACCACCTGGCTCCAAGTTTAATAATCTCTTCCCACTCTATGAGACTTGCTAGCTGACCATTTGCAATTCAAGGCAAACCAGAGCTGTATGTATTATTTGGGGAGGGGCTGCTGGGTTACTTTTCCATATTAATACACTATATGGCCAAAAGTATGTGGACACCCCACTTAATTATTGAGTTCAGGTGTTTCAGCCACACCCATTGCTAACAGATGTATAAAATCAAGCACACAGTCATGCAAGCTCCATAGACAAACATTGGCAGTAGAATGGGTCATACTGAAGGATGCCACTTTTGCCACAAGTCAGTTCGGGAAATTTCTGCCTTGCTAAATCTGCCCCAGTCAACTGTAAGTGCTATTATTGTAAAATGGGAGCGCGGCTGCCGAGTGCTGAAGCGCGTAGTGCGTAACAAATCGCCTATCCTCTGTTGCATCAATCACTACGGAGTTCCAAACTGCCTCTGGACGTAACATCAGCACAAGAACTGTGCATCGGGAGTTTCATGAAATGGGTTTACATGGCCGAGCAGCTGCACACAAGCCTAAGATCACTATGTGCAATGCCAAGCGTCGGCTGGAGTGGTGTAAAGAACGCCGCCACTGGACTCTGGAGCAGTGGAAACGTGTTCTCTGGCGTGATGAATCCCGCATCACTATCTGGCAGTCTGATGGATGAATCTGGGTTTGGAGGATGCCAGGAGAACACTACCTACCGGAATGCATCATGCCAACAGTAAAGTTTGGTTGAGGAGCTGGGGCTGTTTTTCACGGTTTGGGCTAGGCCCCTTAGTTGAGGTGAAGGGTAATGTTAATGCTACAGCATACAAAGACATTTTAGACGATTATATGCTTCCAACTTTGTGGCAACAGTTTGGGGAAGGCCCTTTCCTGTTCCAGCATGACTGTGCCCTGTGCACAAAGTGAGCTCCATAAATACATGATTTGATGAGTTTGGTGTGGAGGAACTGCAGTGCACAGAGCCCTGACCTCAACCCCAATGAACACCTTTGGGATGAACTGGAATGTCGATTGTGAGCCAGACCTTCTCATCCAACATCAGTGCCTGACCTCACAAATGCTCTTTTGACTGAATGGGCACAAATTCCCACAGACGCACTCAGAATAGTTGAGGCTGTTATAGCTGTAAAGTGGGGGGGGCAACTCTATATTAATGCCCATGGTTTTGGAATGGGAATTCCAATAAGCTCATATAAGTGTGATAGTCAGGTGTCCACATACTTTTGGCCATATAGTGTATAATACATTACAAAGGAAACAAGACGCAATATGGATACAGTTATTTGGACAGAAGAGGAGAGGGTAAGAAACAAGAAAAAAAAATCAGAAAAGGGTGTGTACAATGTTGATACCATCTTGTTTTCCTAACGTGTTCCTAATATTATGTCAGCATAACATAATTTAAGCTTGAAGTTATGAAACACATGGTCACCAGTTTCAGAGATGGCCACAGTGTTTTGGTGATCACCCCAATAACAGAAATACAAATAAGCATCCTAAGCAGGGCTAGCAGAGTGAGGGGAATAGTGGAACTAAATACTCAGGACTGCAACATGTCATTACACATGTAGTCACTACACATGTCAAATCCCTACACATTCACATGTATGTGCACTTTATGAGTACATATGCACAGGGCAAAGGATTTTGTGATACACCACTATTCATAAGTCTTATCATGCTGTGTGTAAAGGTCCACCAGAATATCAAAGCTCTGATAAAGACACAAAGATGCGAAACGCCCGCTTACATAAGCCTTCAAAAGAGAAGCAAAACACTTTCGTTTCACATGAATCTTCCTAAAGGAGACATAATGCACAAAAAAATCCATTTAGGATGAAACCTCAACCTAAAATAAAGAATCCAGATTGCTGTGAATTAAGTTAATTGCTATTCCCAGAAGGATTAAAGAGAATATGCTTTAAAATGCCCTTTATTAAGTGCTACTTTAACCATTACAAATTCACAAAGCTACCACTTATTTGTAATAATCTTCATCACCTTTTATAAGTATTGGTTGATAAAACAAGATACTCTATACAAATTTTGTTGTTGAGCTGCTTTCAAAATCTCCCAGTGCAGTCACATTATTTTTACTGATATACTCACAGGAGTGCTTTTCCCTGACTGAATCTGGTAATCTGGGTCGCTCATGTATCATGTTTAAGAAATCTGCCTATTTTATTTATTATTTCCAAAACAAAATGCCAATACAATATTATATGTATTTTATTTCATTATTATTTTTTAATCTAGGGGATTTCCCATGCTTTCTGTAGGCATTTTTGCTTTTTGATAAAACCTATTGGGTATTCCTTATGTTTGGACCATTTAAGACCCTTTGTGTCTACTCTTGACTTCTTGTGATCCATACATTCAAACAATGTACGGCATTTATTTAGATAATGAAACAATGTAAAACATAATACAGTACAACAGGACTCTTAAATTAAGTAAAAAGTAACATTATCTTTGTAAAATGAACTTTTACTTAACTAAAAATATTTTTTAATGGTTCATTAATCAGTATTTCAATTAAGTAATCAATATTTCGCATGTTCTCCCTGTATCCATGTGGGTTCCCATCGGGTACTCCAGGTACACCTCCCAAAAACATGCTGGTAAGTTTATTGGCGACTCTAAATTGCTCGTAGGTGTGTGTGTGTGTGTGTGTGTGTGTGTGTATGGTCGCGTGTGTGATGTACTGCAATGGACTGCCATCCCATCCAGGGTGTATTCCCGCCTTGCGCCCAGTGTTCCTGGGACAGGCTCCGGATCCACCACGACTCTGACCAGGATAAAGCGGTTACTGAAGATGAATGAGTGAAAAAGTATTTTACTTACATTTTGTCTAATAAGCTCATAAGTGTATGAGGTCCCTAAAATAGGTATTTTCTTCATTTAAAGAGTCTTTAGAACTGTCCCAAAATACTTAAAAATATGCTTTTCCACATTTTATAAAAGAGACAATGTAAAAATGACTGGAAATGAAACCATGAAACCATTTGACTATATCAAATATGCAATTTCATTACAATTGGGAATTTTAATACAATTGGTCTGGGGTGTCACGGTTGGCAAGCCATGGGACTGATCAGCTGGTGGTGCGTGCCGGTCGTCAAGGTGACAGCCGCCATTGGCCGTGTGTTTGTGTATATGTTTGTCTCGTCCCGCCCTGTGTGATTGTGTCAAGTGTATCCACCTGTTTCCCGTCTGATTCCCTTGATTAAAGTTAGCTTAAGTATCCCTGTGTTTCAATCTTCAGTGTTGGTTAATGTCTCGTGTCATGCCGTGTTTCATGTCCCGTGTGTTTGGTTTATATCTGTTAAAATAAATATGTCAATGTACGGTTCGCGTCTGTGTCGTATGGCAGCATGGCAGCGTGACATGGGGAACTTCCTGTTTGCGTCTTGCCCTGTCTTCCTCTGTGACCTTACATCCATGAAGTCTTGTGATTGCTCAGTAATTGTTGAAGCAATAAATAAACACAAAAAAGTTTAAGGGTGTTTTCATATTTGCACTTTTTTGTGGTCTGCAGATGAAATGGAATACCTTTTCGATATAAAATTAAAACACAAGTGAATACAACTTAAGAATTCAAAATTACTTTTGTATAGGCTATAAGTGAGCAGCTTCGACTGAAAAGCTTCACCCGAACTGTTGATCACTGTCGAGCAAATGTAAAAAAAAACACACAAATTAAATAAATAATACATCTATAAAATAAACAATAATAAAAACAATGAAGGGATATACCTATTACCTAGAATTTTGCAAAAATAAATCAGGTACAGCAGAAGTGATGTATAAAATTGTGCAATCGATCTGCGGTTCAGAAGGAATTGTATGTGTGAAAGTAAACCTGCCCCAAACGAGGAGATTGATCCAAGAATCTATCCTGGGTATGGACTCGAGTATTTAAATCAAGTGTAGAAACGTCCTAAATATCCCATTACCTGATGTCCCACATTACTTGTGTTCACCCTATTGAAACAACAAGGTTTTTCACCCAATGTGCAAAAGCTTTTCAATAATCAGAAACTGTTAACCATATTTCTTCAAACTTCACCTACAAATGTTCACTTAAAACCAGGTTACAATGAAAGACAGAGGCACACATACCTTATGGGATATAATTTATATTATAGTGACTGTGCTTTATAGTGACTAGTGAGTTCAATAATATAAGATATCAGGCAAAGTTACACCAGCTTATGATTAAAATAATGAACAAAATACAATTGCACCACTACACTATTACCTAATTGCTATCTAATCAAACAGGCAGTTTACTACTTAGCTTTATGTACCATGTAATAGATGACCACAAATCTTGTGTTTCAATTTATTATGCGTGTATTTCCATAGTTTTCTTGTTTTCTTGTTAATTTCTTAATAATCATAAACTGACAAACTCTTGCTTGAGCATGCAATATGACCAATCCTTCCATCCATAAACCTCTGGCATTGGCCAATACATTGTGATAAGATTTCCCTTAGTAGGTCACAAGTATCTGATGTGATCTGAACTACATGCACAGCTTTGAGAAAACAATGTGTGGTGGCTCCTGCTAGTTTATCAGTTCTTAGCCTGCTTATTACGTTGGATGTCAAATTATGGTTACCTGAAGAATGACATGTAGCAAGTATGCAAACATATACTCAGAAACATACAAAAAAAAACAGCAACATGCTAATGAGACAAATTAGTAATGTCTAAGTGAGAGCATACAACGAATATGTGAATTTTAAAATTCATAGTCAAAGGTAACAAACTAAGCTGTAGTATTTTATTTGTCACTAAAACTTTGTATATATCCTAAAAAAAGTAGGAAACTTATTCAAAGGTGCAACGACTGAATACAATAAATGTGTATAGAATTTAGGAATACCAGGTCTCTGAATTTTCTCTTTTCTAATTATGTTCAGTTACAAATTTTCTGAATAACAATTTCTAACTTTTATTTTTTGGTGTAACATGTACCATGAGGCAAATATTTAATTTAATCCCTGATCACATTATTTAAAAACTCTGATTTGAAAAGTGTCAAGCTGACACATATACTCTTAAGCAGGATGGTGTAAGAACATACAGCTGACACACTATAAACACATAAAGGTCTGCCCTTACAGTGGTGCAAGAATATATTACAATACTAGACAAACAGTCTGCACACATATTTATTATAGATGGACTTTGACCCTCACAACTGAGTTGGACTCAACCTTTGTACCAGCACTGATGATCTCATCCTTTTCAAATCAGCCCTGTAACAGCTAAAGAATGGAAGATAAGCTGCTGAACAGATATTAACGGGGGGGGGAACCTTTTATGACAAATGTATGCAATGGCTGCAAAAGTTAAATCTAGAACCTTTATGGGTTGTCCCTCTGGGGGAACCTTTAATGGTTCTATACAGAACCCTACAACACACCCAGGAACAACCTGTTCTGCAAACTCCCCTCAGGAAAAAGATTCTGCTCTATCACAATGATCACCACACGCCACCTAAATAGTTTCTTTTCAGATGCGGTGTCTCTGCTCAACAAGCCGCAAAAGAGGCAATACAGAGGTCTACAGTAACAAAGTAGAAATAGTTATTATTAATTATTAATAATATATTATTATTAATATTATTTTATGTTGTAGTACTATTTCTAATTTATTCCAGTTTTATTTCACTGCATTTTCAAAAGCAAATGGCTAATTGTACTCTGATCAATTTCTCCAGACACCTTTGTTACTTACTGCAATATTAAATCAGCAGACAATCAAACAAATATAGCTTTTTATACAGTATGTGGCAAAGTTGTAGTTATTTCATCCATACTTGAGTGACTGTAATAGAGTTTAGGTGTTCAACTGCCAGTGCCAAAATCAACTGCCAGTGTCCATCCTGATGCAGACAAGAAAAGAGAGATGAATCTTCAAAATGGCTTTTGCTTTTACATACAGTATATATTGAAAAGCATATTGTGTTTTTAATGTTTCTTAGTTTTATTACTATAACAACATATTGTTTTGCACAAAGAAGATGAGAGCCTGTACCTTTTTATGTTAACAGTTTGTAAGAAAGCTTTTTGACCACATAGAAAACATGTAAACCATGTACAGATCCTACCACCTTTACATTATTTATGAAGTTTACTTTCGATACTTACTCACATATAATATCAAATACTTTAAAACTTCAAGTTGAGTAGTCATTTTTATACAACACTGTAGAAATGACATCCTGCCCTAACCCTACCATCAACTGACAACGAAAATATTTATGAACGAATCGATATTTATGTGTAATATGTTTGCACATGTGCAATAGGTAAATTTCCTTTTACATATCCTTTTCCTTTTAGCATTTGCCTCATGTCTTCCAGGTTATGAATCCTTGTAAATTTACTGGGTGCTTGGCATTGCTGCATCTTCAACAGTTTGCCATTTTGTAAGTCGCTCTATATAAGAGCGTCTGCTAAATGACTAAATGTAGATATCACTTACTTTTGTGTCACACTAATCTAGTTGTACTTACTTACTTACTTACTTACAGAGTACCATAGGCCAGTTCCCTGCTACTTCTCACTTACTGTTGTTACACTCATACAGTTGCACTATGACTTGTTAGCGCACTATGACATTTTTGCTATTTTGTGATTGCACTGCTTGTCATATACCGTAAATATGTGTATGGGTTGTATGTTGTATATTGTATGTTGTTGCATGCATGTCGAATGCTCTCATGCTACTTCACCAGAACAAATTCCCATGTACATTTAGGGCAGTATTCAGAGTTGGGGACTTCAGTGGTCAAATTACGTTTAAAAGATCAATATTTACATGTGGAAAGTCTTCTGTATTCAGAGTTGCCTTATGCAGGTGCCTAACTTGAGTTTCTGGGTGGCCCATTGAAACTACCTACACAGTTCACAGTTGCCAGATTTTTCTTGAGTAGAGGTCTTGGAGAAGCGTCTAGACCACTGCCTTTAAAGACAAGCACTTGCCTTTTAGCACAAAATAAAAATGGGGGATATAAAATGTGGACTGAAAAAGCAGATCTAGTTTTTTTTCTTTGTTGTCAACTGCAATACGATGTAACATAAAAACAAGAGACAATTAAAAATAAATAAATAAAAAGAATACTAATACGATGATAAACAAATGAGAACATGGCAAACATTCAAATAAACAATTAATAGGAGTCTAATATATTGCCAATATATTTAGGCTGCATGAATAGTCCTAG
>JAOUQW010000038.1:15397545-15411649 GCA_028565825.1 Olivaichthys viedmensis | reverse complement strand
CTCCAAAATCTTGTGGAAAGCCTTCCCAGAAGAGTGGAGGCTGTTATAGCCGCAAAGGGGGGGCCAACTCCATATTACCATATTAATACCCATGGATTTGGAATGGGATGCCCAACAGGCTCATATAGGTGTGATGGTCAGGTGTCCACATACTTTTGGCCATATAGTGTATATGTACAGACTTTGTTGTGGCATTTACAGTTTGTAAGTGTGTTTTTATGCGGGAGACAGTGATGGCCGTGCCAAGACATTTCATAAATGCAATGTTGTTAGTCCACAGTAATCAGCGCCTAGGATTTCTACCGACCCTCCTGATTATCACTCCGACATTGAAGCAGTTACAATTCAAAGAGCGGAATACTGTCATCCCTGGGAGTGTGTATGTAACAGTGTATATAAGTGTGTAAGGAATTGGGAGCAGAACATCACACGGCCCACACTGCAGCAACATCAGCCTACATGATGATCCATTTGCAAAATTATTCTGTTTACCAACCTCACAACAATAGGAAAATTCCCAGTTTTCCCAATTACCCACTGCTGTATTGGAGAGGTTACTGTATAGTTTCCAGAAGTCAGATCATTAACAGCACCAAATGAGTTCTTGTGGCTCTGTATACTGCGTCATACACTGTGTATGTAGTGTGATAACATTTAATCTCTTTGGCCTTCCCTCCTCATCACACTTCACACACTCTGCCCTGGTGGCCTTGACCATATACATATACCCTCTCCTCCATGCACGAAAACATCCTGGTTGCATTCCTTCTCTCCCTTTCACACGCACACTCAGCAAGATGAAAACACACCCACATACACACATACACATGAGGAACTTACCTCACATTGCTCAGACAAGGCTACATGAAGTGCTGAGCAGGTGTGTGTAGTGCGCTGAGTTAAAAGCCTTCAACCACAGCGCAGCCTGAGGTCACCATGGCAACGCTGACAGCGGCGCGAGGTACTCGGGTTGCCGTGGTGCACCACTTCCGCCACTCACACAGACTTTGCTGCTTTATATAGCAGGCACACTCCTCACGTCAGCATTACATCTTTTTACAGCAGATCCTTTCCTTCACTCCCCAACTGATTTGTACCGGAAGTGTAGCTTTGTTTGGTATTCACTCACTTCCCTACGTATCCACAGACCGTCCATCTGTAGTTTCATGCAGAGGCCCTTAGATAAGCAAAGCAAAAAATCCCAAAGCAGTCCCAGAATCTAGCTCTAGATTAATATGGTCTGGTCTGAATCAAGGTGGTTTAGGATGAGCAGTGAGGGCTCTGTGTTCAAATGTGTTGAACTTGATTGTGATGTGAAATGTGCTGTGTGTGTTTAAACTATGCATACCCACACACACACACACGCCCATGTACATGCACACAAATAACTTATAGAGTGAGCTCTTACAGCCTAAATGATTAAACAATTAAATGAGAGGTCTAGATTGTACAATTATGGAACTACACATAGGTAGTCAAAAGTACACACAAGAATATCCTTTAACAATATTACTATTGTATATTGTAAGGAGATGGATGGATGGATGGATAGATTTATATTAAAATGAAATGAAAAATGAAATGAAAGTGAAATAAAATAAGTAAAAGAAAAAGAATAGTAATACATGAAAAGAAAAAATGGAAAAGAAATCAACTTGTCAAAATGAATATAGATGAAACATTAAACATAAAATTATTTATATGCATTAATATTATAAGATCATTCCACACTTACTTTTTGTTGTCTCATTAAAGGTGTATACAGAAAAAAAAGACATTAAGAAAGAAATCAGGTTCTATAGTGCAAAATTGTCATTCAGAGAAATGGTCTGCATTACAATTCTAACATCACATGTTTTAAAACAAAAACAAAAAACATAAAGTCACAATGAAACTATAA
This sequence comes from Olivaichthys viedmensis, assembly GCA_028565825.1. NCBI lineage: Eukaryota > Metazoa > Chordata > Actinopteri > Siluriformes > Diplomystidae > Olivaichthys > Olivaichthys viedmensis. Next base: position 15,409,749 of record JAOUQW010000038.1, on the reverse strand, counting down.
ATTAATCTCTGTGGCATAATCTTTTTTATGTTTTTGCTATTTTGAAAACCTTTTTCATCTTTGACTCATGTGTTCTCATAAATAATCAAATTGGTTATTATGCTACTTTGGACTCAGTTCTCTGCACTCACTTTGGTACTTTGGTGCTTCCTCCATCCTCCTCACTCTCTCTCCTTTCCTCCTCTCGCCCCCTGTGTGCAGGCAGTGCGTCTCTCCTGTTGGACTCTAATGAGGGACTCCATGTACTACACTGTCTCAGTGGCCACTCTCATTGTGGTGAGTAGAGGCTCTAAGTGGTTTCTCATGCTCCTCAGAAGCCTGTGACTCTTCTCACACAGCAGGAGAGGAGAAACAAGTGGCTTTCCCTGGGGGTCCATAACCACCACTACACACCTCTTATTTACACACTCTGCATGGTAGCTAGAGCCGAGCAATGCAAACGCAACACATATTGCACAATATACACATTGCACTGTTAGTATAATTTTATGTACTGAGTTCATTCTGTGCATGTTTCAATTTAAGCCAAAGACTGTAATTAAAATTTGGTGCCTTCTTTAATATAATTTAAAAAAGAATGAAAGTAGTAGTAATGTAATGTTGTAGTAATGTAGATCTTCAGAAGACATTCTGCAATTCTCGTTAGAAAACTCACCGTTGTATATTACTGCCCCCTGGTGATACATTCAGGTCAATACACTTTATTACTTTTAGTCTATTTATTAGTATAAATATAATTTTCTTTCTTATTTCAGTTCATCTATGACGAAAAGATTACATGGTAAGTATTTTATTTGGCTTTATAGACTAATTAACTTAAGGAGAATATTCCCTTTTGTACATTATACTGCAGCACAGTTATATATTACAGCTTTGCTGTGTCATATATTTATTCCTATTAGGATTGCGATGGTTAATTTTTCAGTTATATCTTGATGTAATATTATAATTAATTTGTGCTACAAAGATGTTTGTATGTTTTAATCAAATGTTGTGTTGCATTTTGAAGGTGGGAATCTCTTGTCCTGATTTTGATGTACCTGGTTTACATTTTAATAATGAAGTAAGTTATTGCTCTTTTTTAAACAAAGTCGAATTTACATATTAAGTATAAGTATTTTATAGCTGATGTGTACCTGTTTTTAGTGACTGGTCACTGCTTTGTTGATCAGGTGTAACTCGCGTGTGGTTCACTACTTTGAGCGGAGAAAGAAGAAATCTACCAATCTGGGAAACGGCACCGCCAGCAACACGGACCTCGATGATGGATGTGATGCTACGGCTGTGCTACTCAAAAAAGGTAATGAGAACAGCAAATGCCAAAATATTTCTTGGTTTATCAGTAATGATTACTGTGATTAGATTGACCGAATAAAGATACTGTACAGTGTTTGTATAAGGGTTAAAGAGAGTGGATGTGTATAATATGGGTCTCTGTTCTTCATGTGTGTAGCAAATTTCCACAGGAAGCCGTCAGTGCTGATGGTGGATGAGTTACTGTCTGCATACCCACACCAGCTCTCTTTCTCTGAGGCTGGCATGAGGATCATGATCACCAGCCACTTTTCCCCACGTACCCGACTCACCATGGCCTCCCGCATGCTCATCACAGAGGTCAGGAACACGCACACACGCACACACGTTTTAGCACTTTCAAATTTATGAATCAATCAGTGAGTTTACTCAACATTTAAACAACTCAGCTTTTTTATAAAATAACCCCAAATGTAAATTTCAGGTTTACTTGGTTATGTTATTTACTCAAAAGATTAAAGGATTTGGATTTTTTTTATTTATGAGTTGCCCTTTCATTGTGAAACTAGTTGCCTTTACATCAACATATATTTGTCTGTTTGTAGTTCAAGTTACGCAACCGCATTAGCATCAACTCTAATAAGTCAAGTATATTGGGTACCTTACATCATTTAAACCCTTAAACTCCAGCTTATTGTTTACTTATAAAATAATATATAATATATTCTGTTAATAGAACATTACATTACATACATGTATAAGGTGGGGGCTAAATCAGTGATTCTGACATCCTAGTAAATTCATTTTACATTGTGTAATCTTACAATTACACACAAAAAGACAAATAAATTCAAATGTAATAATTGAAAAAAATATGTCACAGATATAAATTTGTACTTATAATTGTGACTTTACATAAACATTCGGTGTCAGAATTGAAATGCAGAATGTTTATCTGAATTAAAAAGGTTTTTACACTTTAAAACTTTAGTTCTTCCTTAATATGTATTTTTATGTATTTTTTCAGTAAACAGTAAACTGTATGAGTGAAATTATATTATGTAATATTTATGCATATTAAAAATGCCTTAAAAAAGACACGTCGAATCTTTGACTGATATACTAAGATAAAAAATAAAATTATGTATTTATAAGCAAAAATAGACATGCACATTTGAGGAAATAACAAATATAAATAGGTACATTTTAACAAGACATTAGGAAAGAATCAGAATTAATTAAAATCAGAATCAAAACTTATTGTGAAAAGCAATTACTGGTACATACATGCTCTTTGACAGGAGAACAGTAGTAGACAGTAGGACCTGAGTACCATTTCAGATTGTTGTGTTTGTGTATGTTTGCAGAGGCAGCGTCTTATCAACGGCCATTTCAGTAATAGGGACTCTGACGTGGCGGTAAAGTTTCCCGGAAGGCGTGGTATGGAAAACGGCATTGTGGGGGTGGAGCGAGGACTGAACACACGGAGGAATGGGCACCGTGATGATGACACACGAGGGGCAGATCCTGGCACTGATACCGAGAACGAGAATGAGGATAATGAGAACAACGAAAATGATGAAGAAGAGGAGGAGGAAGATGAGAACGAAGGACCCTTTGTTCCCTTTCGCTGCCCAGGTAGCTTTCAAAAACATTAGTAAAAGATGTTTGTTTGAAGCATAAACCTGAATTAAGACACAATTTGTTCTTTATAACTTAAATACCTTTATTCACCTTTATTTTATTCATCCTCTGTGTGTGCGTACGTGCGTGTGTGCAGGGGGAATGTGCAATAAGCTGAAGTGGCTGTTGGCGTGGCCATTGAGTCTGCTGCTGTTCTTCACGGTGCCCAACTGTGCCGCGCCACGCTGGGAGCGCTGGTTCATGGTCACCTTCATCATCTCCACACTCTGGATTGCTGGCTTCTCTTACATCATGGTGTGGATGGTAAGAGCATCAACTTTCTGCTTCACTGAATTGCCCCCATCCAAAGTACTGAGGTTCCTTTTGTTTCTTTTTGGGGTTTTTTTCAAGACATCTGATGCTACTTATTCCACTCTCCACAGGTCACAATTATTGGCTTCACTCTGGGCATCCCAGATGTCATTATGGGAATTACGTTTTTGGCCGCAGGCACCAGCGTCCCTGACTGCATGGCAAGCCTTATAGTGGCACGGCAAGGTGGGCACAGGCCAGGAACTAAGCACTTTCAAATAACTTCATTAGAAACCCAGAACAGTAAATACATGGTCAAAACTGATTATAACAGAGGGAGAGGATATGCAACGGTAGTGGCAGAAATAAAAAGATTGTTGTATTTTATTGGAACTAAAGAGGGACCCTATTCCATCCATTCACTTCCAGCATCCAGACACAAATACACAGACATACCAAGCTTTTTTCTCTCACTTTTATGCTTTCACAAGCTTGCTTTATCTCTAAAATATTCATAGCAGTTTGTTAATAGTCAAAGCTCGTAGTGTCTTCAATTTCTGTATATGCTGTTATCCAGTGGTGATTTTTACATTTCTCATCCTTCCTTTATGTACTGTTTGCCAGGCCTAGGTGACATGGCAGTGTCTAACTCCATTGGCAGTAATGTGTTTGATATCCTGGTTGGGCTGGGGCTGCCCTGGGCTCTCCAGACTCTGGCTATTGACTACGGCTCAACAGTAAGTAGCCAACATTACAGTTTGTGATATATCAAAATGTTCTGTGTGATACCCTGGTGGGTGAGAGGGGAGTAATGAGGTCGCTGGAGGCAGGTATCGGCGTGATAAAGAGCCACTGGCTCACTTTATTTCCCTGGTGCTTTTCAGCCGCCGGGTTAAACGCAAATGAATGAAAGCAAAAGGCACAACAACGCTTTCCCCACTCTGGGAGGCTCGTCTTCTGCTTTGCTCTTGGGCTCTCTCTCCTCTACTGCAATACAGAGTACATAAAAAGGGTTTTGGTTAATTGCACACAGGTGTGGACACTCACCAGTTACCTGCCGATTTGCCCCGACTCCTCCCTCCATCTACAGTCAGCGCTAGACCACGCCCCCGCTGTCACATTCTGTTATTAGGAAATAGTTTTCCAGTAGTCCTCGCATTATAGCCACTATGGACCATGAATGTAAGTTTATTTGCTATTTTATGCAAAATTTTCACACTTTTCTTTTATAATTGTGTTACATCTGTATATTACTCCCAATAACTAAGGACCACAGGCACCAAAACATTTCCCTTAGCTCTGTAGGGTAGAGAAAGAAGGAAAGAGTGAGCAGAATGAAACAGATTTAGAAGAATGAAGAAATAGTGGTTATCCAAGAGAAACATTGTGTGCACCTGTTAGACGGCTTCAAGTTCCTGTCCACCCCAGACTGAACACGCATGTTGAGAATGTTCCACAGCACCACTAAGGCAAATACAGAGAGCTTATTTTGGAAGCGATTTGCCATCCGCCTGTTTTGTCAGTCTGCCGGTCTCTGTGAAATCCCAGTTCTTTTGGAAGCGACTTTCATTTGCTTTTAATTATTTTCCTAAACACTTTCAACAGATGGTGTGTTTTCTCCTCTCATAACTGTATATTCTGGGAAAGACAGCAATCAGAAACTAGGGATTGATGTTCCTCTATCAACAGCTCAAAAATATCCTGGAACATATTTTGTAGGCTGCAATCAGGTCATTGGTTTTGACCACTAGAGGGAAGTAGCGTTTGAACTGCATTCATCTTGGCTCTTCAAAAGCCAAAAATGAATTCTATTAGAGTACCAGGTGGATATATGCATGTGTAACCTATAGTTTAGTTTAGTTTTATCTAACTGTACCATAACAAATCAGTTATAGAACATTATATTTCAGTAACCATTTTTTTTAACCTAGATTCATCTCAACAGCAGAGGGCTAATTATCTCTGTTGGACTGCTCTTAGCATCTGTGTTTCTCACGGTAAGCCTCAAACATGGATGTGTCTGCTTATAAAGTTGTGCTCTATGTGAATTTTTTTGTAATTATCTGCCTCCAGGTTGGACAATAAAGCTGTAAAAACTACACTACAGTGATACTTCTCTCTCTTTCTCAGGTTCTGGGTGTGCATCTGAATAAGTGGACCCTGGACAAACGTCTGGGCATCGTATGTTTCCTGATGTATGCCGTTTTCCTGTGTTTCTCCATCCTTATTGAATTCAACGTCTTCATCTTTGTCAATCTGCCCACTTGCCAATGACACCACTACTCTTGATCACTACCCTCTCTCTCTCTCGATCGGTTCCATGAGGACTTGGCCACTAGTCCTGCGTCTGAGGAATATCTGACCTGTCCTTTATTTAAAAAAAAAAAAAAAAAAGAACTTTCTTCATTGATCCTGTTAATACTCTCTTTTTTTCCCACTTGTGATGGAGCCTTGGTCAGTAGCTTTAGCCAGTGGAAAGGGGAAAGGAGAGGAGCACATGTGCAGTGTGGATCTGTTTAAAGGTGCAGACTTCTTAGACAGGACCGGGAGATGGACAAAGATGACTACTGCCTGATTTGATGTGAAAACAAAAAGGTTTTTAGAAAATTTTATATGAATATTAAAATAATGAATTGTTATTGAAATATTATGAATTTTATCTCTATGTTTTATAATTACATTTGTTTTATTAGCTGCTAAACTGGCTAAGAACGTGTTGGACTGAAAACTTGCCATGATGTACTGAGTATTTCTCTAATTATAGATATTATAAGAAGTTTATCATTTTGAAAGATTTCTTTAGAGATTACTTTGGGACTAGCTAAAAGGTACTGGTGACCTGTTCTATATTCTTATGGACAATACTGATGTGGTTGTTCATGTGATTGGAGATTATCATGGGCATTACCCCTCACCAGCTCTGCCTGGATGCCAGGGATTATTGAGATGGTAGATTTTTAAATCTGTTAAGAGTATGTTTACTTATTGACTAGATGACAACATGAGGAAAGATTTAAAAATTGCTATACATGAATGATTTATAATAGATAATGGAATTTACAATTAACATGCTCTGGACATGTTTTTCTTCTCTCTGGGGTCATGGGGAACATCTGAGTAGCAATGGTACATGGTACATGCAAATTTGGATCGAGTTTCTAGTCCTCTAGCCAACAGTAAACTATTTATGTTAAAAATGAGAATATGTTGATGCTGATATAAGAGATGTGTAAAAAGATGTTTACTAATTATTTGTTTTGTCTCTATTACTCTGTATATATGGAAGCAGAGATTTGTCTATTTAATAATTTATTGAATACTATTTATGCACATTCATTTCTTATTGCAGTCGTAAAAGAATCCACAGCTGTCCCAAAGAAAAGACCATTTTTGAGTTTCAGCCACGCTTTGTCACTTTAAATTTAAAAGCTTTGTGTGTCGCATATTTTTAGTGAAACTCTTTCAGCATACCAGAGTGGCCTGATCACTGGGAGGAGTCAACAGATAGTATGTGTGTTTCACGCAGTATTTTTTGGTTAATAAGAAATAAATAAAAAGATGTTCACAAAAAGGGCCAAGCAAATTGCAAACCCAAGTAGCTGATTAGCAGGAACATATCCTGGTTAAATGAAGCTATTGGCTTTTGTTAGTAGACTTGATTTTATGCAGATATAACACTCTGGTCTTGGGGCTATTTCACAGTAGATTGGGTTCAGAGGATGAAGCCAAATATCATCTACAGCTCTATAAGTAATGGAAGCTCATGTGTTTGGACTGCTTTTACAGAGCTTAACTGGATGATCTTATTTGAAGATATCACTCAAATCTCAAGATCTTAGAAAAATATCATCACCATGGATCTGCCTAAGAACTGTGAACTGCGGTACAGCATCGGTATAGCTTTGACACACAGTAATTTTTCTCATCAGAGGGCTTTATAGAGCTACCATGATGTGGATTTAGTTGGCTGTCAAAGTCCAGGTAGCAACCTAACACAAGTCACTCTGTCAGAAGGCACATTACATGAACATATATATTTATGCACTGAGCAATTTGTGGTCTTACTGTTTATATCTGAACGGTAGAATCTAGCGAATATAAAAATCAGCAAAGTATTTTTATCACAAAGAAACTGATATTTTGTAATGCAAAATGTTTCAAAATGTTCTATGCTTTCAAATTTAGGATGTGCACCAATTTAATTGATATGTATATACTGTAGCTCATAAAGCTCATTTTCAATTTGTCAGCTCACTGTTGATTTCCAAGAGTGTTATTTTCATTTTGCTACTTGGGTAGAAAATACAAAAAAAATTATTCTTAGATTTAGATTTGCCATATTCATAAATGTGTTGGTATATTACGTTAGGAGTGTGATTCCCAAAAATGCAACAGCAGTATTAGTAATAGGTCTGATCAATGTGGCACTTGTACTTAATGAAAACCTTGGCTTATTCAAGATAGAATGTATAATATGGAACTTTTATTATTATTTTTACTATAAGGGTTGATTAGTTGGCCTATTATAGATACAATGTATAATATGGAACTGTTATTTTTGGACAATAAGGGTTGGTGTTCAGTATTAGTTAGCTGGTTAATTTGTCGTTTTATTGAAGAGGTTTTCTTAAGAATTAAGGGGAAACAGGGTTAAAGGTAGAGGTCCAGTCGATTTATAATGCAATAATAATCATTATTAATGTGTACATACATCATTTCTCTTGTTTGTCCTAAAAAAAAAATGCCACATGTTTCAGTCAGTAAAGGGAATCATGTTGGTGCCGTTTGTACACTTTGCTTTATATAATGTTGAGGCGAAAGCAGCAGCTTTGACATTTAAAAGTAACACAATTCGCTCCCATCACTGAATCACTGCAATCTTACAACCTTTAAAATGTGCCACTTACACATTTTACTTGCATTCTGTCAGAGACATTATTCTCTCAGAGACAGGCTACCACACTAATACGGTTCTCATGATCAGTGCTAAATGGCCAGTGTCCACTAAAGAAATCGTTTCCAGTAATGCACTTTGCTGCTGTTCCTTTGTACACACAATGACCACATTGATTAAAGCAAAGGGCAAGCACAACTAATTAAACCATGTTTATGAGTAGCCACCCCCCCCCACACACATATATCCCACCCAGATGCTCATCTGCTGGTGTTCTTAAATGAAAACACAAATGTGATATTCACAGGGTGGTGCATTGCTGATGTACAGATGTAAATGTATTTATATTTTTTGTTGTTACCTGTATATCTGTTAACTCTATTTTCATAGATACAGTATGATGTTTGGGTCCTTTATTCATTTGTGTTTTGAGTAAAATGCCCATTGGTTTGCTAGTTCGCATGAAGATATTTTAATATAAGAAATTACTTATGTTTACTATTATATAATGGTGGGTGGTCACTGAAGAAACAGCTGTGGAATTGGACCTCTTAGATCATTGCATGTTTTTCAGGGGAATACTGCTGGATCTTTGGATTCTTTAATAATGGTTTCAGTGAAAAGTCAGAGTCAATGGTTTACGACACATTTCAGAAAATATGAGAAAGAATTGTTTGCTTTATGTACTGAAGTATTTTGTTCAGGTGATTCAAGTGTATATCAGAGTACATTTTTGCTACTCAAGCGTAAATAAAACTGATCTTTGCTAAGGCCAAAGTTCTCGTTTTGCTGTTTCTATTACTTTATGTTTTTAATGCCTACAGTGGAGTGCCTCAAAGAACAAGCACAGATAAAACTGTGATTTTTATTTCTGTAAAACTTCAGAACGAATGCTATCTTTGGCCTCAGACAGAGTGTCCTCAATTAGTTACTCTGATCTGGTGGGTGAGCAAGTTAAAGAGAAGAAAGAAAACGGCACTACAGCACAGGATGTTTCATTCTAGCCCAAAATAGTATAAGATACAATTCTTTACTGTTACTATTTTACTGTTATAAGTAACATAAAGATTTCATTTTGTTACTAAGATAGAAGATACAGAAATGAATTCTTAACTCGTCCGAAATCACTTTAAGATTTGTCATGATGATTAATATGGTAATATATCAATTGTATCACTTTGGAAATATAAATTAGGAGTGTAATTCCAAAAAAATACAACAGCAGTAAAATACAGCAAAGACAGCCTTTACTGTCATTATACATAATGGTTACAGTACAACGAAATAGGACTGGTCACTTTTCCAACAAATGTAACCCTTGGTTTATTCCAAATAAAATGGAATTATGGACAGTAAGGGTTGTTCAGTATTACTTAGTAAATTAATTTGTGGTTTTGTTAAAACATAATTTTCTTACGAATTGAGGGGAAACAGGGTTAAAGGTAGAGGTCCAGTTGATATACAATTAAATAATAGTTCATATTAGAGGTGCACAAAAGGTGACCTTTGCTTTGCAGTTTCCTTTGCTTCATGACAGTTCATGAAGCATTCAGTAATGATGAATTGATTTAAAGAAAAAAGAAAAAAAATTGATTTTAAGTTTCACTGATTTCATGCATAAAAAAACAAGGTCCTAGCTTGTACGCGTCACGTTTCATTTCATTTCAATTTTCAAAGACCTCGTATGGTGACAGCTGTTAAACCAGAGAGCGGCCTTTGTGAACATCTAAAAATAAAAATAAAAATTAAAAACCCCGGTTGAATTGTTGGATGATGTTCTGGTCTGGAGAAGGCATTAATGTGCAACACGCCTTGCAGATGATATTCGCAGTTCATCCGCACTGCGTTCGGATTATTGCGCCGTGACGTAGGGCTGTTCGTGAGTCGGTCTTCGTGACGTCAGAGTCCTCTGGACTACACCCATTTTAGCGCCGAAAGGCTTTTGTGAATTACTCTTAGACAGAAAGAATTAGGAGTCCTAAATTTACGATCAGCACGTCCACTGCCAGTTAGGAGCTCCCTTTAGCCTTGAGAGTCCTCGCGTGAACCCGGCCCCTGATATATGCAGGACTTTTATAGGTACTACAGACTTACAGTGTCCACCTGGTTAGCTGCCTGTCGTCCAGCTTTAAAAGTCTGCAACGAAACAAAAGAAAGAAAGGTTGAAAAAACAAAACAAATTTAAAAAAAAAACACCCACAATAAAACCCGAATACTCGAAATATTTAGTGCTAGCATTAGTTTGCGGTCTCTAATCCGTTTGAATGTATGGCGTTGTCCGCCTCCAGTGCTCGTGGGAGTTGTAGTTCGTGAACGTGCTGCAAACGTTGCAGTGACGTTGCGGTAACGTGATATAACGTTTCGCGAGCTTGGGGGAGGTTTAACAAGCACTTGCGCCTGTTTTCTTCGCAGGTCTATGTGTTATCTTTATCAAAAAAGAGTTTTGAGGATTGATTTATTGTTATTTTATAGATATATAGATATATATATATATCTATATAAGCTTGCGTAAATAACCCAATGGAAGCCGACCATGGTAGCGGGTCAAGCTGGACGATCGCGCGGCGAGCGGAGGGGCTGGTGAACACACACATGGCAGACATTGCACTGGAGACCCTTCAGCAGCGGCTCTCTGCTGTGTCCCAAGAAATGAACCATCTTTCTGCGGAAATATCCAGACGAGAAGATTTTTCAAAACGCGTGGAGGATCTGCCGCGGGAGAGCGACGTGAAATTCAACGTGTGCTCCTTACCGGAGTCCTGTAACGCAGAGCCGAAGGAAGAAAAGTTGATGCCAAACACAGCATCATCATCATCATTAGCATCATCATCATCATCACCCCCATCCTCATCATCAGGTAGGCGGGCCAAGAACTGCTGGACTGCTACCTTAATTAATAACATGGGTGAACTTCTAATCACATGGACAGAATAATATAATGTCATATGAAAAACTTAAGAGGTGCACAAAAAAAAATATATAGTTTTATTTATTTCTCTTATTTTTTAATATTTATATTTGTTGTTTTACAATGTTAAGGGGGTGGTGTTTTTGCGTTTGGGTGTTTAGTGTCTGAAACAGTCCTTCACATAATGGTTCATTATTGTATAAACCAACTGAAACATGAATTAACAATGAACTAGGAATAAAATTATAATCCCCTCCAATCCAACTACAGTTATTATTTATGATAATAAATACTTTTTAAAAAAACAACAACAATACAGTGTGGCTTGGTGAAACATTGTGTTCTGTGTGGGAGCACCTCATATTTGATAGGTAAATTTATACATTATATATATTTATATATATATTCTATTTTCTTAAAGATTCGGAGCAGTTAATTATAGACCTAAATGGAGGATTTAAAAATTGATTTCCAGTGCTCGCCACTTTATTTTTTCTTGCTGAGGTTGATCTCTGCATTGACTTGCCTATTTTTCCCCAATCAGTATAGCACAGTGGGGAAAAATACTTTAATGAAAGGCGGCATGTAGTGGGGAAAAACATCTCAAGGGCATATGATATCTCCCAATAAAGATTCAAGTGGCAGCAGGAGGCCAAAAAGTATGTTGGTGTTATTGTGACGGATGACCTACATAAATTCAAAAGATTAAGCATTGATACTAATCATGTCCTTCCACATTCTAAAACATCAGAAACTGCAGCCCAAGAAAAAATCATATCACTCTTACTGGAGATAAAGGAAGAACAACAGAGGCAGTGGGCTGTGCTGAAAGACCTGCAGGCCACAATTCAAGGACACTTGTGTGAGGAGGATGTTGTGACTCTTGATTTAGATCTACCACTACAGACAATGGAACAACTTGATGAAACAGAGAGGTATTTGGAGGATGATGGAGCACAGAAGAGAATGGTAAAACCCAATAAAGAATTTATTTCCCCCTATTGGTCATAGTGATTATGGAGATTTCTGAGACCATTAATGAACTAAGTAACAGAATTTGGTCATTTATGTTGCATTGCATTTTGAACTTTAACAGTTGTGTAGATTTAAAAATATGTTTGTGGTGATCAACTTTCTATTATATACAGTCAAGCCGGAAAGTCTGCACACCCCTTTCACCTTCTCCACGTTTCATTACATTACAGACTTATTC
>JAOUQW010000038.1:15384399-15397445 GCA_028565825.1 Olivaichthys viedmensis | reverse complement strand
GTAAACAACGGGGACGTGACGGTTGTCGTCATGGCAACCGCCACGCTATTGTCTCGCGCTCAGCCGGGCGCGTGACATGTATAACATCTGGAGGATAAGACCTTACCTGGAGAAGGTCATCTCCCTACTGGTTGGCCTTCCATAAAAAAATACTGCAGATGGTTTAAAATGCACACGTTCCAGCTCTCCTCATTCTGTCCCATTCGTTTCCTGTAGCTTCTTCCCTTTAGGGATTTAGTGGAACACTCATATACATAGTCACTCATTTGACCCTACGCTCCAACCAGTGTACTACAGTCCGTGCATGAACGTTACATTACATGGCATAAAGTCTTACATCTGCATCTGGTTTCTTTCTGCTTCACTGGACGTTTTTCTTGTATCCCTGAATCTGCACTTACGTACTTACTTTGACGTAGTCTATTGTCACAGCTGTACGATTGTACTTGCCTCACTTTTAAATCACTGGATAAAACTGTCTGCCGGTTTTATAAATGGCTAACAGCGCATGTGTGTGGACTCCTATCTGTGTAGATTCTCTCAGTGTGTAGACTATCACAGCACAGTGGTGTAGTCAGGGCCATATATACACATAATATACGTATACCCATTTTTTTTTCCATATTAATTTACATAATTTTACAAGGAAGTAAAAATGTAAAAGGTCTGCCTGTTAAGAGTTTCGAAATGCAGTTTGATTGGTCAGTTTCATACAACGCTCACTGAAGAGTTTTGACTGGTTTTTCCCATCGGTTTCTACAGAAACTGGGGAATTTTTACAGAATACCACTACGCAATAGCTCGAGGGTTCGTCACCAGTCTGGACTTCAAAAGAATAGATATGGCATAAATCAGGGAAAGATGGTTCAATTTTGAATAAAAACTTGCTATTAGCATAAAATTAATATGAACCAGATGTAATTTTCTGGCCATGACACTATTACCGGGACCTGTCTAATAGTATACTAGTATGTAGTCAAGTTAACTAGCAAATATTATGTTAGTTATGTGAAACTAGAGCAGAGTTTAATAAGTGCTGATGTTCTCTGTAACAGAAAACATTGGGTAACACTTTACTGTAGGGCAGGGTTCAGAAGGCTACATGTACCCAACATACAGAGCATACGGAAAGTTTTCAGACCCTTTTCAGAAGCATATATTTTTAACCAAACTAAGACACGTGAATAAAACAAAACAAAAACACATGATACAAGACACACACACGGAAGTGCGCGGCTCGCCGGGAACTGCGGCGCGCACTACCAGCGGGAATCCGCGGCGGGGATATCGTGACACTATGTAATGGATGTAATATGAATATGAATCAATATGAATATGAATGACACTAAGGCTGTTGTCCAGTAAAGAAAAGACATGATGGAGAGGTAATGCCTTTAGCATTAATACCAACACAGTCTAAAGTCAATCTGCCTTTCTCTCTTTATTTGGAGTTCATCTTTGCTGACCCATCTCCTTTCGGTTTGTATGTGTGCCATTTGATGTTTAAACTCCGATTCAGTATCAGCTGTACGTTTCTTCGAGAAAATTAGGTACCCAACCTAAGTAGGGCTTCTTGAGGTCGCTTACAATGTTATTGTGTAATTAAACTGACAGATTACACAGAATAAAATACTTCAATGCTGGTCTTATTTTGAGACCCAGAAATTCTCGACTAAATAACAGAAAAGTTTGTTACCATATGCCTAAATTATAACTGAAAACGATTTTATATGTAGTTATATTTGCAAGGAAGTGATGGGCGTCACCTAAATAAAGTTGTAGGCCCAAGTAATAAGGCATCTAATTGGCTGGGGGCAGGACAATGTAAAACAGTATAATGGGGCTATTTTCCTTTTAGCTGCCAGACCACAGTGCATGACCCAAAATTATGATTAAGCCACAAGTTATTCTGTATTTTTCATCGTTTTACATCTCTTCCATCAATACATCTCTTACCAAACACAACAGAAACATAAGTAAGTACAAAAAGCACCAACCCTTTACAAGTCCCGCTGGCCATTGACCTTTAATAGCAATTAGATTTGAATAAGTAATAGTTATTGGCTACTTGGGCATTACAAAAGATCGAAAGATAGCCTGTCTCAAATTGACACCTTGTTTGATTTCTAGGAAACTAACAGGGGAATTAGTTGTTGTTTTTTTAGTTTGAATCAATGTTGAAATTATCCTAGGGTAACTAGAATGTTTGTCCCTAATGACATCTAACAGTGTACCTCAAAATATAGAGAACAAACATATACCATCTAGTGTATCCCAGATTGCCAGTCAGTGCCGTGATTGATAATGCATATAAGTAAAGTTTAAGACATGAGTTCAGGATTTCTTGTAGTCAGGCAATGTCAGCTGTTCAGGAAGAAAACGTCCTGTTGCCGCAAAGTCTCATTTGATCTTGCTTTACTTGCAGTAGCTCTCGGCTTGTGCAAACACGCAGATAGTTCCGGGTGCAGAGAGTAGCTAATTTAGTGCGTCGAATGTCTAAAAGGCAGGAAAATGGTCCACCACCCAAATAATATCTATATGGTAGGTGTACCTGATGTTAAAATGGCTAATGAGTGTAACTACAAGGTAGGTGTACGACACAGACGCACACACACGTGCTGTCAGAAGCTTTTCTTTTGTAATCATCTCGCACTCTTCCCAACAGCTTGTTAGTGAGACGCCTTTGTTGCTTTCGCTGAACACTGTCAGGTGTGTGAGGACAAGGGAGTCTCCACCAGTGAAAGTTCAGGGAGAAAGAGATGGAGATTGGGAGTAAAACAACAAAGCTGAATTGTTCAAGTAAACAGGGTGTCTTCACTGCTACTAATGTGTTTAAGACTACTGTATGAATATGCCAATACATGCGAGTTGTTGCCCGACTTTTGATTTTGATTTGTTGAAGCTATGTCTGGGAAATGCTGGAATGGGCGTAGCAGGCCACATCCTGTGGAGTGTTGGACCGTACTTCCCTCATCACATTCTCTTTCCTACATACACGCTCGCTCACTTTCATTCTTCCTCTGCCAGTGCATGTGCAAGTGCTTGGTCCTTAGACAGCTCATGTGTTTAATGGGGGCATGTGTTTTGGGAGAGATGCATTTGTGTACGTGAAAGTTTAGGTGTTTTTTTTTTTTAAAGGCCTAAATTAGGCCAAAATTCCACCTATGAAAACTTATCTGAGGCTCTCTAACCATAAGTGTTGGAAGATTTTATGGTTTTAGGACTGTGACTATTTTTAACCTGTTTTCTCACTCGTTCTTGCTGCTTTTCCTGCCTTTTCCTGTCTGTTAATGTCATTTCCAAAGCTTTCCTAGCTCCCAAGTTAAAGGCGCAGCATTTTGCATGTTGTGTATGATTTTCCAGGTTTCACGTTTATTCTCTGTGGGCCAGCTCCATGTTTGTACAAGATGTACATTCTCATATTCTTGTAAAATGTCGGTCAGTTCCTGTATGGGGTACTGATGGGACTCTTTTGGCCCCATTTTCAGCTGCCATAGGCAGCTACCCCCTTCTGTCTCTGTGGGCCACATTTCAAGCTCATTTTATGGCGTTACTATTGGATAGAAGACTGTATAACAGCACGATCCTAATGAGAGGACACACACAGCGCCAGGCCAAAAGCTGTGCCTCATAACCACTTTCCTTACACACAGTGCCCCACTCCCATTATTGGCCTGCCCAGAACAGTGTAATTGCACAAGGATCTACTTCCTTATTGTGGACTCTTATCTCTCTCACTGTTTGTGTATGTATGTGTGTGTACATCGTTGGTGTCTTATCTCTTTGTGTGTATCTCCCAAATTATACACATCTGTGCTTGCCCAGGCCTGGGCTCCTATGAGCATTAACTTCCTGGTGTTATTAGCTTTGATGGGAAGACGTTGCTTAAACATCAGCGATAAAAAGCAAAAACACCCAAGCTTAAGAAAACAGTGTTTTATGTACTAGCACTTGACACTAGGTTAATGACGTCTATCAGCAGGTGATTTCTATACAGATGGTTTTGTTTAGTGTGAATACTGAGAGACTGATTTAGATTGGTTTAGACTGTGTGTGTGTGAGTGAGTGCATGTTGATGTGAATTCTGACAGTACCTTCAATAGTTAACTGTCTGTTAGGAGACATATGCAAGCTTATGTGAGTCTTATAAATACTGTCACTTATCACTTAGGATTGCCACTTATGTGATTTATTTAGGAGACAATTTGTGCTATTTGCTAACTCCTGACTTATTACATAAGATCTGATGGTGAAAAAAAGTTGTTTTGCACACATGCAAGTAATTGTAACTGAATAAAAAAAATCCATAACTGTGGTGTACCCAAAAATTAGTGTTACTTCAGACACAATATTGACATCCCCAGTCTAAATAATAGTTTTTTTATAGAATGGGATGCTATTTATTGTCACATATACAAGTACAGTACAGTGAAATTCATTCTTTGCATATCCCATGTTGGTAAGCTGGGGTCAGAGCGCAGGGTCAGCCATGATACAGCGCCCCTGGAGCAGGGAGTGTTAAGGGCCTTGTTCAAGGGCCCAACAGTGGCAGCTTGGCGGTGCTGAGGCTTGAACCCACGACCTTCTGATCAGTAGCCAAGTGCCCTAACCACTAAGACACCACTGCCTACATGGGTGCAGTGGGTGTAAAGTTGTGACGCAATAGTCAACCTGGATAATGAGAAAAAAATAGGCAAAGACCTCACATTGATTTGGGAAGGAGCTGATCAAACAGCTCTTCACAAAATGTAGCTACATCTATACATAAAGAATATTCAACATAGCAACAAAGTTTTGCAGAAGATTCGAGGTTGCAACACATGGTGCGATTAAAGGAATGGTTTAAAAAAAATACACACATAAATACACACAATTTTCACTAAAACTCATGTTTTTTTTGCTATAAATTGTACATATGTTCATTTTTATATATAACAGTAGGTCATAGTGTCAGAAACACCTTGGCAGTTTCGAACCCACTGTGTAATGCTTTCAGCATTTTTCAGTGACACCAAATATGTCTTGAACAATTGACTACATACGAGGTAAGTGGAAGATTTGTGTGAACATTTCCCTGAAGCATTCCTTTAAGTTTGAGTAAGTGAAGTATAAGGAAGGCACAGGCACGCATGTTTTACACACAATATTGCCAGTTCCTGAACTGCCCAGGGTTTGCTGAGAGCATTTTTCCCTGGCACTTTTTACATCCAAATGTAAAGAAATTAAAGCTTATTTTAGGAACACTTGCTTATTATTGTACTTTCCTACTAGTTTCTGAGTCTAATGAGTTAGGGTGTAGTCCTACAAAATTTACTTCCGCCTTCAAAATATGTCATCAGGAGGAGGTTTCCCCAGTTCTTACTGTGCGTCACTGCTGTAAGAGGCAAGTAGGCATGTTTACATATTTACAACAGGCATACTAATGGTTAAAGTTTTTATTTTGGCTGAAGCGTAAGCCAGAGCCCTTTAATATAGCTACTCTTCTGTGAGTCTGGAAATCCGCAGCACACACCTATTTGTTTTGCTTGGTCTCACAAGCATTCGTGCCAGCAGTGGGGAATATTTGCTCTGGCTTACTGCATACCAGCCCAATCAGCTTTGAATTGCCTTCCAGCTCTCAGCTACCCTTTTAGAAGAGTTATAACAATAATGACAAACAGGGATCTTTTCTAAACTGAGCATTATTTTGGCCCTGATGACTTTTTTGGTCATTCTTCAGAAAAGCTACAGCTGCAAAAACATGCACACAAGGGCACACACGCAAAAATGTGTTCTTCATTATGTATAAGAATGAAAAAGAAGGTCTTGTATCGTTATATATTGTTGATGTGTTGATTTAAAACCTGTCCTCTAATTGTCTGCTCTCCCAATTTCCTTTGAAACCCTGCCAGTGCTGCCAGGGAAACTGCCATGGCACTCTGTGATTCCTCTGCACCTGTCGTGTGTGTGTGTGTGTTGGAAGAGTGTTTTTGAAGACAGAGCTACTCTGTGATTTGCAGCTCAGATGCATCTTTGTGTGTTTCTGAACTGAGCCTTTCTTTGGTGTGCACACACACTCAGACACTCGTACACTTTCGAGGATAGCATGCAGTCTGTGTCTATTGTTCGAGTAGTGTACCATGGCCCAAGGCAGCACAGGGATGACTAAGGTTTTTTTTCGTTTTTTTTTCTTTGCTGAAGACAGTTAGGCATTTTAGAGATTTTTTCGATCTTTTCCTATGTGTCTGTTCAGATTATGGATGTGTTTTGAAAGATTTCTTGACTCTCAGTGTGTTTCTGGTCCCTAATAGCCAAGGTAATGACTTTCTCCATGTTTATTCTGCCTGGCAGTTAGGAGTGGCCTTCCTGTTTACCTAACTGTGCGTGTGTGTGTGTGTGTGGGGGGGGTGTTTCACCTAGAATAAACAAAGGCTTTTCTCTACTGGCTAGATTTTTGTTGGGTTTAAGATGAATGTATGTGTTGATGTCTTACACAGGCAACATGAGGTGAAGACCTGCATAGTGACAAAAAATATGTAACATGTCAAGTCCAGTATGTATCTGTCAGCAGGTCAATGCTTTTAAGGAAATGTCGCTAGCCCAGGCAGAGCCATGCTCCCCCCCATGCTACAGTCATTTCCTGAGACATGCGCCACAAAATTGAAAACCAAGGCTCTGTTTTTGCTGGCTTTTATAGAACAAGACGACAAGCAGCAGCGTGTCTTAATAATTGTCTGTAGTCTGGAAGAGAAATCGTGCAGGGGGATTTGGAAAGGAAGATGCGACAATTTGAGGAAAAGAAACAAGGGAGGAGGTCTGGAACATGGTAAGAATGATTTGTCAAGAAGGCCCTGGGGTTGTGTACAACTTAGTTACATCAAAGGCATATGAACTGAGCTCCACAAATTAAGAATTACTTTTCATCCAATGCGAGTACCAAAACAACATCCCCAGACACCCCAAAACCTCACCCCAAAATCAGTGTGCTAACTCCACAAAAACACACACATACCGGTTAAAGGATGTTGGCAGTAACATTGAAAACTGTCGTTTTAGGAGTTGAAAAGGTAGTGTGTCTGGTGCTGGAGCCTAGGAAGGCAGGAGGTTGTTGTGCACATCTCGCACAGCTGTGCTGGATCAAAGCCTTTTGAGTGTCGGGATTTCAAGCATCTGGAAGTGGGTCAGAACTGGCTTTATTTCTAGCTGGTGCGAATTATATTCAGGGGATGAGCGAGTCTCATTCATCATGAACAAAGCTCACAAAAGCAGCACTGGGAATTTAGGATGTGCAGAGGAGTTGTTGCTAGACTCCTAGACTCCTATCTCTGGGTCATTTGTAATGATGCTGGAACGGAAATAGCAAGAAGAATTCTCGCTAATACATTTTCGTTTTGTTTCCCTTTTGTTTACCAAATGGCAAGAGCTCAGAAAAAAGTCATTTCAGTGCAACAAGAACAAGCAGCGGTTTAAATCCTTAGTTTGGATATCTAGACATTTGTGCTTCATGATGTCATGTCTGTGCTGCTCTTTGCCAGGTTGCCTACTGGAGTAATAAAGTTGTACACTCATGGGTTACTCACACTCTCATTTAGCTAGCCACAGATACTTTGCTGGTTGAGGATGAACTGGTTTTGAGCACCTTTTCATTTGTCCCTCTTCACCCCCCTCTGTTTCTTCACGCGGCATGACCTATACCCTATGGTTCGTAGTCGTCCACTGAGATGACGTCCTCAACTCCTTTGAACTTCAGCTGTTTCAAAACCACAACACAAATAGAACTGAGCAAGAGCACGGAGTTAGATGGCCTTTTGGTTTTGCTTTGCTGCTCTCTTTCCACAGATGACTCATGATGCACAACAATAAACACCAACTCTTCAGGCAGTATTTACAGGAAGAGGTGGACTGTAGATAGAGAGAACTTTTGTGTGTAGGGTTGAGTTGGGCATACATTCCATGCCGAAAAAATGGAAAGGTTGAGAGTAGATGGGCTTTACAGAAGTCATTTTTACCCCGGAGTATGAGAGCAGTGCAGGCTGCACAGACTCCTGCTGGAGCGCTATCTGATCTTCAGATCTCTGACCTGCCTTTGTGGAATGAGCTGGAATTTCCTTAGATAAACTGTGTGTTTATGCTCCACAGAGCCCTGGGTGAGCAGCCAGAACGCCAACATGGCCGCAGACGCGCCGGTGAAGCCCTGTCAGATGGACCGCAGCGGCAGCTTCTTTAAGGTATGGCCTCAGCATGCGTCAGTGTGCCTTATCGTATTTTGAAAACTACAAAATACTTTTGAATGTTTAGGAGTAAAATTGGTCAACATTATCTTTCAGGGATTACATGAACAGAATCTAGGAGCAGGTTTGATCAGATTCCAGACAATGCCCTTTGTAGTCGTGAAAGCTTCCTGATTTGAAGCAGTCTGTTTAGGCTGATGTTAGTGCTCTGCTTCAATGCTGGGGCTAAAGCCAGTAAGAATATTTAAACTCTGAGCATCAGAGGCTCCCGAGCCTGCCCCATCAGTTCCTACATCATTAATAAATGTGTGTGTGTCAGGACTGATCAATAATGATGAGTGTTGCAAAATTACATAGTAGATTGTGGGGGTTTGTCTTCAGCAGAGTTTATTTCAACTTTGTCATTATTCCCATTTAACTTTGTTTAATGAACTATATTGCACTCCATTTCACAGTGGAGTGGCTATAGTTTCAGATGTCGTCCTATTTTTGAGCGAGACAGAATCACACACTACTCAAGGCTCACTTCCTGTTGCAAACCTCTGGAATGCTGTCCGGTTTACAACAAACTCGAGTATGTGTGTCTCTAAGATACAGTACTTTGCAATAATTCCGATATATAGAAGCAAGATAGATCTATGTATTCTCTATAAGGACTGTGTCTACATTGAATATTCCAAGGCCAGATTAACTGCAGTCTTCAGTGCATGTCCCTTTTATTTTGTACCGAACCAGTGACGTAATCTCAGTTTTATGATGGAAGAAGTCGTTTTACTCAGTGACTTAAGTCTCTGGCTTTGTTTCAGTAAAAAAAAATTTCTGCAGCCAAAGTCTTGAATAAATCAGCCCTGTGCTTTTATGAAGATTTTTCTGTGATTATTGTGGATTTCTGTTAGGATTATGTGCAACAGCTATTATTACCTCTTGTTCCCAAATGCTATTTACCAGAAGGCGTAGATCTCTGCTCTTATCTGTGTTCAGTAGCAGCTGTTTGTATCTCTTTTTTGTGGAGGATTTCCGTCATTAGTTGTTAGTTTGTTTTGTTTAGACTTTCTCATGTGTCTGCCCAATGTCAGCAGTGCATCTGGCTGCAGTCAGTCCCGCTCGCACCTACTGGGAATACATAGTTTCCTAGAGTCTGGGCTGCTTTTTTGGATGCCTTGCAGCATATGACTTAATCATGGCGCTCATTAGAGAGGGATACTAGGTGCCATTTAAAAGAGTATTTTGACCTTTCGAAAAAGGCTGTAGTGCCAGGTGCCAGTCACCAGGCTGCCCAGCCTCACACGCATCACACTTTCCCTCCAAATCTCCTTAGAGTAGGCAAAAACAACACTAACTTTTCTTTTTTTTTCTCCTCGTTAATCTGTTAAATGCAAAATTCTGGACTCCAACTAAGAGTTTTAGCACAAATGTTTTATTCATTAAATCTTTTGGAGTCATCATCTCACCCTCTCGCTCTGTCTTTTTCATTATCTAAAGTCTGTTCATTATATTACTTATAAATGATGCTATTTTATTTCACTGATGTTAGCCCAGGAAAATGTGCTGCAATCAATGATAAATCTGTCATAAAGATTTTCTCAGTTTTCTCTCAATAGTCTCTACTTCTTAACTTCTATTCTACATGTATCGATTACCCAGTATTCTTTGTGCTCCACCGATCTTAGGGAAGTCTGTCCTTTGCCAGGAACTCTGTTGCAAAACCAGTCTTTTCCTTATGTTACAACACACTGATGTGTAGATCCAAGGTCTGGCATGTGTTTCAGGCAGCTCAGCAGCCACCTTTTGATAAGTTGTGTCTGGCTTTATTAAATGAGCTCAGACAGGAACTTATTTATTTATTTATTTATTTATAATATTTTGTAGTTGAGGTCTTTATATAAGACTGTATAGAGGCAGTGTTTTGTTTTGTTTTTTTGGCTTTGAGCGCAGCTGACTGGTGTGTAATTGTGGTTTGCTGACTAGGTTTGTGGGGTGAGACAAATATCTACAGAGCATAATTGAAATGTGCTGGCTCAGGTAAACTGAAACGCAGGAAAGTGTGTTTCGTTTTCTATAGGTTTGACAAATCGTTAAAGGTTTGGATGTTCGAAAGTAATGCCTGTTTTTACCTAAACCTGTGTAATCATGTAGCACTTTTCCACCTGATGCTGCGGCTCGGCTTGGCAAATTAACCATGCATGTGGTCCCGCATGTAGTCCTTATTTCCACAGCCACACAAGCCGTGCCATACCCAAATACCTATACCTATTGATTGGTGCAATCGGACAGACTCGTCCTGATGATGCCTCTGGCTGAAATCACTTCTCTGCCGATGTTTTTGCCGATTTGTCCTACCTTATCAAACTGTCCTACAGTAGCGCACATTTATTAGGTCTTATCCATCAATCTGTGATTGTGCTACTTTTTCTACTTTATTACTGTGACCTTATCAGAAAATAGCTCCAGTATAAAACTATAGGTCGCATACTTCGGAATAAAATGAAGCTGGGTTTGTATAACAAACTTGAAAAAATTGTAACGTTAATAAATAACATTAAAAATACGATAAAACTTTAAGAAAAGCCACAGTAATAATGCAAAACATAAATACTAACCGTCGGTCGAAGAAATCCAGGCCGAAGTAATCCAGGCCGAACAAAGAAGCATGAATTTATGGGTGTGCCGTTTAAAACCCGAAACTTGGCCAGGACACAGGCACAAAAATCTTCAGTAGTAGTGTAGTGACTGTCGGCCAAAGATTCTTTCTCCTTTCTAAAGTCCTTTTTCTGGCGGATTCAAGAGGCAACACCGTTTAGCCAACAATTTGATGTTTCAGATCAGTTTTTATTCATTTACCCAAAGTAACGTTTTCTTGTTGCTATTTAGCTTGGTTTTACATTTCTTACCCGTGATCCAAGTAAAATCGTCCATCTTGAAGTTAGGCCAAATCCAAAACGGCTTCCTATTGACTTTGCGTCATACATAAGGTATAACATAACAGAGCTGTACATCCTACCTAGTGCCCTGCATGCATAGTGTGGAACGCCATTTGAGATTCAGCCACAGAAAATAAATGCGTGCTCCTTGTGTTTTTGTCGTATGTTAACATCATCTGATAAAATTTGCTTTTTAACTTCTCTGTATTTTCACTAAAGATGAAAGTATTGGCACACTTGGCTGTATTTGGCTGCGCGTGCAGCCATTAAGTGAAAGTTCGGTTCTTTGTATTTTCACTAAAGACTTCACGCTTGTGTTTGGGTGCGCACGCTGCCATTAAAACAAACTCGTGGCCTCGTTCTGAATCGTTCACCCTGCGAAGGAGATGCGCGGCAGCGCCATGCACATTCTTTTGAATCTCGAGGAGTGTTTTACTACTCGTGCCCATCACTCGTTGCCTGATAACCTCCAGAGGAACTCCTCCTACTTTCACAGACACACACTCAGCCAGGATACGGATAGTCCTGGGTTCTGATTTGTTGGCAAGCCGTGTCGTGCCGCGCTGCGGTGGAAAAGCGCTAATAGTCTGGACACTGGAACTGGCAGAACTGAACGCAGAGAGAGTGAAGAAACACTGCCCTCTGTTAGTATTGATATAGGGGTGCAGGGTTAACCTTTTTTAGAGTCAGGGTTGGTATCTCAGAATGAAAGCCTGTACTAGTTGAGCTTGGCTTTATTTAACTCAGCTCGGTTAAAACACAGCAACACACTTGGCTCTCAAGATTCCCTTTATTGGTGGAGACCAATTCTTTTGAACTGGACCAGAAACACACAAAAAAACCTTTTAGATTTTATACTGTAGTTTTGAGGACAACTATAAAAAAAATCAGGCATCCTGACTTTTATTTCTCATACTTTGTGACCAGAGAACACAAAAGTGTGGCTATGAAACCATTTTTTCTCTGACTTTCGTTTTGGGACATTTGATTTGCTGAATTACATTTCGGTCAATGGTACTAAAACAAAACTAAATGGTACTTTTGTGTATATGATGTAACTGTTCCGGCTTTCCGGTTAATTCGTTGTACTGCGAGTTCGGTTTTGTTGTCCACTCTTGGGTTCGGTTTCCTCTAAATCTGGGATCAGTATGTAAAAGGGAAGCAGCTCTAGACTGGGGTTTAGAGCAGCAGTGACTCATGTCTGAATCTGCAAAAATAATTATGTTAGAACACACATACACTCACAAGAGCATGTTACAATTCGCTAACGCTGCATCGTGTGTATGTCTCTGTAGCTGATAGACACATTTTCCACCGAGATCTCGGAGCTGAAACAGGAGATGGTTCAAACAGCCCGAGAGCCGGACACAAAGATCCTACAAGGGTGAGTCCTCTATCTCACTCTCTCTTTTGCTCTCTCTCTCTCTCTCTCTCTTGCTCTCTCTCTCTCTCGCTCTCACTGTCTTGGCTTCTCTTTTACATATATATATATATTTATAGGTGAGATTTACCAGAAGGCCTCGGCTGCATTATTATTAATATAGATTTGCTTACTTTAGAAACTATAGCAGTTTGACATCGTTGGTGTTATGTCTGCTAATTTGGTGATAATTATTTGATCCGTAGTCTAATAACAAACACCACTTGATTAACAGAGGCTTTTGAATGAACCCATTTAATATTGTTCTGTTGTCCTGCACTAGTTAGCGTGCATTGTCCTGTGTATTTATTGTCCTGTATATTTCCCGCCCCTGCGTATTTATTGTCCTGTGTATTTACTGTATAGTGTATATTTGCACTCGTCCTCACTGTATTTGCACTTTATGTAGTCCTGTATTGCGTGCTGCTGTATTGTTGCGTGTTGCATCATGGTCCTGTAGAAACGACATTTCATTTCAATGTATACGAGGTATAT
>JAOUQW010000038.1:15343899-15356763 GCA_028565825.1 Olivaichthys viedmensis | reverse complement strand
AGAATCATATTACAATCATTTTATAGATGGATCTGAAACTAAATGGAGTTTATATCACTGAAAACATTGATTCCAACCTTTTGAATGCTTGTGTATATTTTCTACAATTATATATGTGATAAACATTTAGCTTGAATTTTAAAACTAAAATTCTAAAACGTTTTTGCAGGCGCTATTGGGCTTCTCTGGTTTTTCCTGTGGGCTTTTCTGGTCAGTAACACTCCTGACTCGCACAAAAGAATATCAGAGACTGAGAAGATCTACATAAAAGCCTCATTAAAAAACGAGGTAAACCATGTTTAAAAAAAATATATATTTCTCATTATTCCCTGCTCTGAATTAATCAAACTGCTTAAAAAAATGAAGTCGTTGATTTACATGTACAGCATAATTATGTATTTGTCTTTCTGGTATAGCTGTCTCCCACTTCAGCCTACATACCATGGACATCTATTCTTACGTCTATGCCATTGTGGGCCATAGTTGTTGCACATTTCTCCTACAACTGGACATTTTACACACTGCTGACTCTCTTACCCACTTACATGAATGACATACTGGGCTTCAGCATTAAGGAGGTTGGTGCACAACACACAAGCGCCTTCATATAATCCATAATCAATAGTGTTATTCATTTCATTTGGGCTGACTGCTTATCCTCATTTATGTTTGGAATGTTGTCATATATTTGCACACAGGTGTGATATCTAGTGCATATCATGCAGCATGAAAATGAACCATACAAACTGCGTATACTTCTCATTAAGAAGAGTGTTGATGAATGGTTTTGGTGTGTGTAACATTAGAACGGAATGCTCTCTGCTCTGCCCTACCTGGGCTGCTGGGTGCTGTCTCTGGGAGGAGGCCAGTTAGCAGACTACCTGAGGGAGACCTTCCTGTTCCGCACTGTGGCTGTGCGCAAGGCCTTCACTATAGTAGGTGAGGAACTCGTCGCCTCCACAGAAAGCCACTTGTCTGTGAGGGAGGGCTGCTGTGTTAAACTCAGCATCTGAACCGGAAAATGAGGCAAATTCAGGATCTGCTTTGTCATGGAATTTTGCATTTAACTTCCACTGCAGGAGTGCTGATGGGAGTATAAAGCCGTCATGTGACTCCTTGAGTTATTCTTATCCGGCAGATCTTGGTTATAAAACTATGTGTGTGTGTGTGTGTGTGTGTGTGTGTGTTTAGGCATGATGGGACCAGCTGTTTTCCTGGTGGCAGCAGGATACACTGACTGTAACTACATTTTGGCTGTTGTTTTCCTCACCATATCCTCGTCTCTGGGCGGCTTTTCAGCGTCCGGCTTTAACATCAATCATCTGGACATCGCACCATCGTAAGGCTATTTCTTGCAAGATTTCTCTTTAGGAGAAATGGTAAAATATTAATACCCGGGTCGTCACTGACTGGCTGAAAATACACTACAATTCAAAAGTTTGGAATCAGTTGTTATATTTTTTTCACCCATTACTTTATTCACTAAAACTTGTGCCATAAGTACAAGTGTAAGTAATATATAAACCAGAAATCAAAACATTTTTAGATGTTTTATTTACTATTTTAAATGTTTTAGAAAAATAATAAGTTATTAAACTTATGTTTATAATAAATTCTCCTCCAAATTGTCTGCCTCAAGATTTGATCACTGCTTTTCTAGTTCAAAGCATACCGGTATTCTCCGTGCTATACAGATCTATGTATTTGCAACAAAATGGATTTTATATTATTGAAAACCTTGTTTCCAGTCGTTTGAACAGTAGTGTATACGATACATTTGCAGCACTCGTCTAACATTCTCTCCTCAGGTACGCTGGAATATTACTTGGAATCACAAACTCATTTGCAACTATACCAGGCATGGTGGGTCCTGTGATAGCAAGATCATTGACCAAATCTGTAAGTCTATTTTTTGTTGTACATTCCATATCTTTATAGTCTCATAAAAATGCCATGTCAGATCTCAAGAAAGTTTAACACTTATTAAAGCCACCACAGAAGAAGACGCAATTTTTTTGTAATTTTAATGATTAAACTTTATTATACATTTTTATTTAAAGAACATAAACATTTAATGTTGTTACATCAAAGATTTTTTTTAATAACTAAACAAAACATCATTGTAAACGGTTTCTCTCATTTTCTGTCAAGGATGCCTGTCAGATCTGGTGGACCTTTTCACTGGCTACAGACTTGCATAAGGGCATTATGTCCATGCTGTAGTCTAATTTGTTTACAGGAAGAGTCTTAATATTTTAAAATTACATTATTAGGGGATTCCCTATTACAAAGAATGTTTTGGTAAATCTTCTAATAGGATATTTAATTTGAGCTATTTTGAGAAATTCTATCAGGTCATTGAGAAAAGCTGATGCTTTTGGTGGCTCAGGTGATTTCCATTCAAGCAATGCTCTTCTGCGAGCCAATAGAAAAGCGAAAGTATTTTTCCTGCCATTTTTCGATCTGCCAAAACTACAAATAAAGCAATTTTAGCACCATTCTATATAACTGAATTAAAGGCTTCATTCAGGATTTTCAGTACAGATGACCTTATCTTCTTTGGCAATTTTCAGCCCGCTAATATTAATATGCATCCTATGACGGATCAATAACACTTCGTCTACCTGAACATCCGCCTAGGTTTGTCTTCTGAACCGAGACCCACAGACCCCACTCTAAATCGAAACTCAACTTGATAGTTCAGGGATGCCCAATCTTAAACGGAGCACACCACTTGTTTAATCACATTGTCTGATACGTTGTATTAGGTGTGTCCCTGCTTGGCTGGAATCACAACCTGCAGCCAAACTTTGTGGATAAGATTGGACACCCCTGTGGTAGTCTGTCAAAATTCTTTTCAAAATGCTCACCAACCAGAAATTCCATTGCAGTCAGGTAATTCTGAACGCTATCAACAGTTCCCTGTAGTGCATTCACAGATTGCAACGAATGATTACAGGTGGTGTCAAGCCCTAGTGATCTGACATAACCACAGATGATCTTATAAAAATTGAGTGCGTTTTGTGTTGACCTTACCCATCAGCTGATATGAAGTGTGTTCTGCCAAGAACCTGTTTTGTATGTCCTTAAGCATGTCAATAATAATTGCATTTTCTGTCATGCAACAAAGTGCCTGCAGCATTGACGCTGGAATTTATATTTAGACTGAGTAATGTACTAATCTGCTGTTCTGGTTTCAGAACACTATTGCGGAGTGGCGAACAGTCTTCTTCATCTCAGCTGGGATAAATCTGTTAGGCGCTGTCTTCTACACGTTGTTTGGAAAAGGTACAATACAGCCCTGGGCAGTCCAGAGAGTGAACATACAATGAAAAGATGCTGAAAGGACATGATGGCATTATGAATTCAGTAGATGGAAGTCAGATGATTCTGTATAAAGACTCGAGCACAACTGATTAAATGATGCTGTTTTCAGTAAATAAATAACTTTGAACGCTCTCTAATAGCAGTATTTTTGCAGATTTATTTCCCAAGTTTCATAGTTTTTTTCACTTTAATGTTGTTTGGGGGGTTAGAGCATTTTGCGTAATTAGAGGGAGCCGATATTTAAAAATTCACTGGATACTAGACTTCAGCCAGTTTACATCTAAAACGGGTTTGCAGAAACCTTCATTCAGTGCCTCAAGTTTGCCTTGAAATAGTACATTTTCACTGCTCAGCAAACCTTTTACCATATTTGGGAGTTACCCCAAATATTTCACATCGAATAACCAAAATGCTCACCAAGTTTATCAATATCAATAGTAAATGTATGTGTGAGTATATACATTAAAATGCTTATTCTCCATTTATACCATATAGGAACAATTGAGCTAGATTTAAGTTGGAGCTTAAACAAACTTGTTTTAAATGTAAATAGTTGTAATGTTTAGTGTCTGCAGAAAACCTGTGGGAGATGCACTTCTGCCCCATAATTCCTCTGAAGCTACACAGTTATTTTATTAACAGTAACTGATAATTGGCACAACACTCATATGTCCCCATATAAACTAAGAGGGGTCTTATTTTTTCTTTGCATTGTGCCTTACTTTTATTGTATAAACCCATGTTTCACATTTGCACATTTGTGATCAACATTCCACAGTAAAAAATTTCTTTATTATAAAACACTTGACCCACAATATGAAATTTGACATTGTTTTACTTTCTGTCGGTTTACGTTGGGTAATGTGATGCCATAAAATGGTGTGGGTTTATTTTGGTTACTTGTTTAACTTGTTTTTGTATTCTTCTTTTCAATACTTTTACACTATATTTTTAGCTCTCTGTAATCCATTGTTTACTTAAGACATGTCAAATGTCTCAGGAATGAGAACGGTGAAAAGAAATCAACAGATAAGAACGGATGAAATGTAAGAATGTATACTTCCAGTGAAAAGAACTCATTTGTCCCCATGCAGTCAGCGGTGCTTTGCTACATGGTTGAAGCATTGTGTAAGCTGTGGCTGTTTCATGTAGTCTATTTAACATTCACCAGTGAAAAGTCTTGCATCCGCTTCATTTCCCATGACCATAAAAAAATCATGTTCATTCAAAGAAATTAAAAAGACATAAATCAATCCTGTATTGTTTGGCCATTTTCATTTCTTCATTACGTGCGGTTTATTACTGGGGGAAAAACATAAATAAATAGGATCCAAGTCTAGTAACAAGAAGGATTAAATACAAACATTAAAGTACACCTGAACTCAAAAAAAACGTAATTAAATTGTTAACTCTTCTTAAATGGCTCGTTTTGTTTATGTGGGTCAAATTTGTTAACACGTTGCAAAACTTTAATTCCTATGTAAAACAGATCATTCTTAGTATTTCACCATAAAAAATAAAAAAAAGACTCATTTGGGCAGTGTGACGGTTTTAGCTCAGTTAGTGATGTCATTAAATAAGCGGCACGATCTTGGACCAATCACATCCGAGATTAGAGGATGAAGTGACCCAGAAACAGCTGGCTAATGTTGGTATTAAACTAAATAGTTTGAATTGTTGTATTTTGATGGGCTTGGCTACTGCCAAATAAATCACTGAGAATATGAGGAAGAAAAATCCAAACTCGATGACTACAAAACTACTAGAGGACTAGCTAACTACGTTCCTGATGAACAAAATCTTGCCTGTTGTGTAATATTATGTATATTTATCTGGTTTTATTAGCGGGTGGTGATATATTTATTAGCGGGTATTAGTGATGGCAGGTGGACATGGGGGCTCTTCCAAATGCCGTTCATATGAATAGATACCTCATGTTTTAATAAGCGGAGAAATGAGATGTTCTCGGACCTTTTTTTTTTTCTTTTTAATTTTTCTTTTTTGAAGTTTCTGCGGCAATAAAAAAAAAAAAAAACTAAAACGTATTAAAACCATTTATTATTCTAAACAGATTATTTAAATGGTTTAAAACGGCATGTTAAAGAGAAAGTTTGGGGAAGGGGAGGATTGCAATTGTCTCCTAGATCTTAAGCCATTTTGATAGTATAGCAATTATTAGAATGCTTGAAAGGAAGTCACGAGCTTTTTTTTTTATTGAATCGCGGCATAATGCGAGTGATCGATCATGCGTTATAGCTGAATGTGTTCATAACGATGCTAATTGTTTATTAAAGAATCGTTTGTGTCGTGTATCCAGTAAAAACCAAACGCTAAACCGACCCAAACGCGTTAAACGCAAGTGACCGTGTTGTCGCGCGCAGGTGCGCAGTGGCGTAGCGCCGCAATACAAGCAGGTCGGAGCGCATGATTGTGTCGGCGCGGTGTGACCCTGCAGCAAGCACAGGTACTGTATCTCCTGCGTTACAGCACAGCGCCGTCCCGCACACGTATACTCAGCTCTGTATCATCATGCAGGATGAAGTGCGATGCACGTCGTAGTGCAGTGATGCTGGCATTAGACGACGCGTTAGATCCAGTGTGTGGGATGGGAGAATATGGCGGCGGCACTGAGGAGCTCGTGTTGTTAAGTCTCTCGCACATGTCAGTGAGCTCTGTGTGTGTGTGGTAGAGTATTGCAGAGCTGTAGTCATGTAGTAGAAGGATTTGCCCTGTGAGTTAGACGTTTGAAGTGCATCCTGTTATAATAAGCTGTCAAGGTTATTTGGCAAGCGTGCTAAACGAATGATGGGTAATCTGAGTCAGATGAACCCTTGTGTTAAAAGTCAAGAGTTCAGGATGGGAAGGAGCTTATCAGCATGACGTATTGATTCTGAAAGTGGCCTTAATGTGACATTCTGCATCAAACCCTATAGCCTAACCCAGTTCCTGATCACTGACTATTACGTAATACGTAATGGGTTGTAAGTTGGAAATGTCACAGCTTATTCAGTGTTTGCCAGCTAGGTTGGAAGCTGGAATAGACGACTTTATATTTTGGTAGATCGCTTTTCATCACAAATGGCTTCTCGGAGTAGTCCTTACAAAATGGAGGTCTCTGTGACTGGTGGTGTAGGGAGTACTGAAGAAAAAAGCTCACGCAGTTGCATCAGCCTGGTGTTCCTCAGCTGAGCTATACGACGCCAAACATTTGCAAATGGTCGGAGCAGGGCAGGGTGTGGGACAGAATAATGAGCACAGACTAGAGGTGGAAGGGCTTCCGTGTACCTCGCCTGCGTGTCAGTTTGGTGTTTCGGGTATCGTGTCTACAATTTGGGCAAAAGAAACACATTTGAAAGAAAACAGAAACTTCAAAGTTTTTAGCTTGCCGTCTGCCATTTGACTTCAGGCCAGAATTCACTCATTGATTTCACAAAGTTGCTGAAATGGATTGCATAAAGAACAGCTTGCAAATGAGTGCTCTGCTTTCTGCCCTTGTCCGTGGTGCTGTACACACACTACGCTGTGGGTGAGTGTGGTCTAAGAGCACAAGTATAGCTTTGCTCACACATTAGCCTGTAATACAGGCTTCCACAACCTCAAGTGCAATTGCTTGTCATAGCTCACTGTAACATTTAATGGTGTGTTAGGCTTGTGTTTATTTTGTTCCACTGTATGAGGCAGGCATCATAGTGTCATTGTAACCAGCCATGGGAAAGGAGAAGCTCCACATCAACATTGTGGTCATTGGCCATGTTGACTCTGGCAAGTCCACCACTACTGGCCACCTCATCTACAAGTGCGGCGGCATCGACAAGAGAACCATTGAGAAGTTTGAGAAAGAGGCTGCTGAGGTAGTCTTTGACCTTTTGGAACTTGCATACATTTAAAGCCTTGAAACACAAGTGATTTGCCCGCCAAAATGCTCAGTATTTCAATGCAGAGATGGCACTGATTCTCCTGACATGGTCTTATATTGTGCTCTAAAACTTTTCTAGATGGGTAAAGGATCCTTTAAGTATGCCTGGGTGTTGGATAAGCTGAAGGCGGAGCGGGAGCGTGGTATCACTATTGACATTTCTCTGTGGAAATTTGAGACCAGCAAGTACTATGTCACCATCATTGATGCGCCTGGTCATAGGGACTTCATCAAAAACATGATTACTGGCACCTCCCAGGTCAGTCTTTAGGGGCAATATATTTACAATCATCATTGCCTTCTTGTTCACTTCCTTTGAAAATATTTTTATCGGTATATTAATTTCTTATAGTAAGCAATATTGAAAATAAATTGAGGATTAAAGTCCCCCTAAACTTCATAAAATGTGAAAATCTTTCAGGGGAATTAATATGAGTGCAAAGACCGGTCAAAGTGCAGAAATTGTCACTGCAGTGGTTAAGAAACGGGGAGCTGACAATCTCATTTGTACTGATGTTTGTATTGAACATGTGACAAGCAAGTGTTATTAGGTCATAAAATATAAGAGCCAATCATGTACCAATATGCAAATACATGGTTATTACACTGGTTTACTATTGGAAGGGGGAGAGGTGTTTGGGTAGGGCATTTTTCCATTTTGCATATTCATAGAATCTGGATTTTCTTCTTGAGGGTAATTCTGTAATCCAATATTTTTGTGGAACTATTTATTAGTTCTTATAGAAAAATATGATATTTAAAACAAGTTTTGTATGACATTAAAGCTACAGTGCGTAGGATTATATATATATAAACACAGAGCCGCAGGCATCATAACAAAGAAGCCTTTCCCCTTCAACTGTCTTTGAGCCAGCTAGCTTGCGATAATCGGCCTCAGACACAGGGAGCCCCGCAGACAGCTTTTAAACTCACTCCGCAGACCTGCACGAGCAGCACACTGACAGATCATAACAGGCCTTGTGTTTTAGCTAACACGCTAGCTTGCTACCATCGGCTTTGTGCCGTGCTCTGATCTCTCAGAACGAACACAGGTAGACCGCGGCACTGGCTGATTAATAAAGCACAAAACAGCCGATGTTTCCGAGCTAACTGGCTAACATTAGTGCGCTAGCTAAAAGACCAGCTCTTGTTAAAGAAGAGAGTTTGCGCTTTCACCTAGTACTCGATAACTGTGACAGTCACATTCATGTGCACAATAAAGTTTTTATTCTCATAACACTTTTGTAATACTTGGGAGACCTCGATAACGGCAGCAGATATAATTATATATTTCGGTTTGGGCCACGTCCCTGGTTTGGGACGCAGCCCTGAATTCTCATTCAATGTGTATTACTTGCCGTGAGATTAATACGTGCGAGGGAGAAGGGAGCAGCACAACCCACGTTATAAAATGTTCTTTAGCAAGTAGCTTGCAATAGCATTTTTCTAGCAGAGAGGGCGAAATTCCAAAATCTTACATACTGTAGCTTTAATAGATGTAACTCATAAAAATAAATGTTTATCTTGTACATTGTACAGCGCCTCATGTTGTTGTGGGTTTTTTTTCTCTGTTTGTGTACTCCAGGCAGACTGTGCTGTTCTGATTGTGGCAGCTGGCGTTGGCGAGTTTGAAGCTGGTATCTCAAAGAATGGCCAAACCAGAGAGCACGCTCTCTTGGCCTACACACTGGGTGTTAAGCAGCTCATTGTAGGTGTTAACAAAATGGATTCCACCGAGCCCAACTACAGCCAGAAGCGCTATGAGGAAATTGTGAAGGAAGTCAGCACCTACATCAAGAAGATTGGCTACAACCCAGAAACCGTGGCATTTGTCCCTATTTCTGGCTGGAATGGTGATAACATGTTGGAGGCCAGCCCCAATGTATGTGCAACAAGAACACCAACAAGAATTAAATGCCTTATTACTCTGATGAATCCTCTGATTCAGTTTTTGCAATGGCAATTAAAACAAGATGCCTGAACATTTATGATAGATGTGAGACTAATAGTGACCAAGTGTCTGTCATTTCGATAGATGACTTGGTTTAAGGGCTGGAAGATCACCCGTAAGGATGGCAGTGTATCAGGAACTACTCTCCTGGAAGCTCTGGATGCCATCCAATCCCCAACTCGTCCCACTGATAAACCACTGCGCTTGCCTCTGCAGGATGTCTACAAGATTGGAGGTGGTGTTTACTGCAAGACTGCATTTATTACCAATTCATTTTTTTAGGATAAAATGTCTGCAGTTTGAATTAGTTCATATTGTCTTTCTGTTAATGTTGAAACGCAAGTGATTGAGTTTTTATTTTTTTATTTTTTTTATTAGGTATTGGAACGGTCCCTGTGGGTCGTGTGGAGACTGGCATTCTGAAGCCAGGGATGGTGGTGACCTTTGCCCCTGTTAATGTGACTACTGAGGTGAAGTCTGTGGAGATGCACCACGAGGCTCTGTCTGAAGCCCTGCCTGGGGACAACGTGGGCTTTAATGTCAAAAACGTCTCAGTGAAAGACATTCGCCGTGGGAATGTTGCTGGGGACAGCAAGAATGAGCCACCCCAGGAGGCAGCCAGCTTCACTGCCCAAGTGAGTTCAATCTCTGCTGCTAATTTTTCCCTAATCTTCTTTAAAGCTATAAGAAAGCTGACACAATGTGGAACTCTTTGCAGGTTTAATGCAGTTTTTGAGGAGGGTGAAATGTTTAGCAGTGGTCACAGTGACTGATGTAATTCTCTGCATTTATTATTTTTTTCTATCAGGTGATCATCCTGAACCACCCAGGGCAGATCAGTGCCGGTTATGCTCCAGTGCTGGACTGCCACACTGCACACATCGCCTGCAAGTTTGCTGAGCTCAAGGAGAAGATTGACCGTCGCTCTGGGAAGAAACTTGAGGATAATCCCAAGAACCTCAAGTCTGGGGATGCTGCCATTGTGGACATGATCCCTGGGAAGCCTATGTGCGTGGAGAGCTTCTCAGAGTATCCTCCTCTTGGTGAGTACCTGGCCACCTGTACTGTTTGGACACATTCTTGTCAAAAGCAATTTAATACTGTTGTGGAAAAATTGCAC
Organism: Olivaichthys viedmensis; assembly: GCA_028565825.1. NCBI lineage: Eukaryota > Metazoa > Chordata > Actinopteri > Siluriformes > Diplomystidae > Olivaichthys > Olivaichthys viedmensis. Next base: position 15,346,449 of record JAOUQW010000038.1, on the reverse strand, counting down.
TTAATTTCATCCGAATCACTTGTACATGCAAAAGTATCTTAAATTTGCTACGGGGTATCAGTGCTGTTGAACTGGAAGGAATTCTGATCAGTTTAATGATGTGGTGGAGTCTCTTCTGTAGAGAAATATTAACTGACTGTGCTGTGTTACAGGGCGCTTTGCTGTGCGTGACATGCGTCAGACCGTGGCAGTCGGAGTGATCAAGGGAGTTGAGAAGAAGGCTCTGACTGGTGGCAAAGTCACCAAGTCTGCTCAGAAAGCCCAGAAGGCCAAATGAATATTGTGTTTGACTGCCAACTCCAGAATCACCTACGGCAGAACAGAGGTCACCCAACTCCATCCGATTGGCTGCTTAAACTCTATAGTCAGAGACTGGTTAATTGTTCCAATGCATCGCAAAAGTATCAGAAGGAAAAAAAATTACAAAAGCAGTGCTTACAGCTTGTTTGACTTAAATCCATACCATGAGAGTTATTTGTAATATTAGCTTGTTACTATTTGTAATGTGATCTATTTATTTGGGTTATGACCGTAAACATCACTATGTGAAATTACAGTTCTTGAGAGGAAAGGATATCCTGACCTCTCCTACTCTGGAGTGCAGTTTTAGTCCGGTTCTTACACTGTTGTCTTGCTTTTAGTGTTTGTTTGCAGATTACTGTGTTTTTAGGTTTTGCTGCGGTTAGTAACTTGGATGATGTTACTTCGTAGTCGTTCTGACTATTTAAGCTTTAAATAAATTGAGTGGAAAAGAATGAATCTTTCCAAATCAGGCCACGGTGGGCCCTTCTCCAAGCACTTTGATTGGTGTAAAGCTCGTTTTGCACAGGCACTTATTAACTTTAATTGGCTTCTGCACCTTACTGTTCAGAATATTAAAATAATTCATGCCATATTAAAGATTCGCCAACCATAAATGTTTAATTTTGCTTTTATTTGACATTTAATTTACTGAATGGCTTCACTTAAATAAATAGATATTAAAAGTGACATTTCTTTAGCATCTAAGAACTGACCAGAAGTCGACACGACACATTTTTCATTCTCATAAAGTTGCTCATCCAGGTAATCAAATGGTCAAACCCCCGATGCCGAGCCGACCGTTTAGCCTCTAGATGGCGACAGAAGGCCGTCATTTTAAACGCTCAACAAATGATAGCGCTGGAAATCAATGAACAGTTTTTCAGTATTGCACACACACAGTTATTTACACACACAGTTATTGCACACACATAGTTATATAGTTATTTGCACACACACAGTTATTTACACACACACAGTTATCGACACACACACAGTTATTGACACAGTTATTGACACACACACACACAGTTATTGACACAGTTATTGACACACACACACACAGTTATTGACACACACACAGTTATATAGTTATTGACACACACACAGTTATTGACACACAGTTATTGACACACACAGTTATATAGTTATTGACACACACAGTTATTGACACACACATAGTTATATAGTTATTGACACACACAGTTATTGACAAACACAGTTATATAGTTATTGACACAGTTATTGACACACACACAGTTATTGACACACACAGTTATTGACACACACACAGTTATTTACACACACACACACACACAGTTATTGACACACACACAGTTATTTACACACACATACACACACAGTTATTGACACACACAGTTATTGACACACACAGTTATTTACACACACACACACACACACACACAGTTATTGACACACACACACAGTTATTGACACACACATAGTTATTTACACACACACACACACACACTTATGCACACACACACACACTAATGCACACACACACACACACTAATGCACACACACTTATGCACACACACACACTAATGCACACACACACACACTTATGCACACACACACACACACACACTTATGCACACACACACACACACACACACATGCACACACACACACACACTAATGCACACACACACTAATGCACACACACACACACACACACACTCTCACACACACACTCTCTCACACACACACACACACACACACTCTCACACACACACTCTCACACACACACTCTCTCACACACACACACACTCTCTCTCACACACACACACACACTCTCTCACACACACACACACTTTTTCTTTTTCTGTTTTTTAAGTTGTCACATCGTATCCGTGGTGATGGGGGGGTCAGGGTTGGGTCGTCGCCTCAGGGCTCGTCGCCGAGCAACAAAAGACCGCTCGGCTTGCGTTAGGCCTCCTGTCGGCCAATCAGGTTTGACGCAAGCCGGGGCGGGGCCTTCCGATGCTAAGTGCTTCATTAGGCACCTTTCATATCGCCGTCGCCCCAGGCAACCCACACCCACACACACACACACACACACACACTCACTCTCACACACCCACACACACACACACACACACACACACTCACACACACACACACACACACACTCACACACACACACTCTCACACACACACACACACACACTCACACACACACACACACACACACACACACACACACACACACACACACACACACAC
>JAOUQW010000038.1:15321638-15332366 GCA_028565825.1 Olivaichthys viedmensis | reverse complement strand
TCAGAATGCACAACGCGTCGAACCTTGAGGCGGATGGGCTACAAAGGGAGGCCCTACCCAGTATTAGTATATTAGTATATAGCTGATTAGATAATTGCATGAATGAGAAGGTGTACAGGTTCCTAATAAAGTGCTCGGTGAGTGTATATATAGATACACACAACTGCTTTGTTCAATCTAATTTACCTCTCATCAATATTAGCTTTTTTGTGCACTTGAAGCACTGAACAAATGTTCACTATATTTATAATCCCATTATCTATCCTCCCAATATTTAGAAACACTGACAAAAAGTAGCAGGTGGTGTATTTTAATATTCATTATAATATGAAAAAGTATGCAAATCAAGGCCAGCTCTGCTTAATAGGAATGTTGCGAGATTTAATACACTAAATCTATTATGTAATGTGGCTCAGCAGTATATTCAGTGGACAGGTAGAACCAGGAGTTTCACAAAAAGGCCTTTCTAATAAAACCCTTCTGGTACAACGTTCATGCTAACAGCATGGTAGTAAATACAAACGATACTTAGAGAGGCAATTCAAAGGAAGGGGAAGGTGGAGTTTACTTAAAAACGAAAGTTAGTGCAGCATGTGGGTGGCTAAAAAAATAAATAAAAAAATGTGGATGACGTCACTTGGTAAATGCTAAACCGACTCTATTGCAACAAGAACAGCTGTGTGTTCTTTCACTTCTCTTATAACCAAAAGCACGGAGTATCAGTTGAGGACAATATCTAACCCGGGAAAGTATGAATGAGTAAACTGATGCACCTTATTCTAAGTGGAAACTCACATAATCTTCTTCCCAACAAATATTAACACTTTGTCCTCAGGCTCCATGTTGTGGATAAAGTCAAAGACATATGCCTTCTTCTCCTCCTCTTGCACAACCAAAATTGTCTGCTGCACCGTGTCCACAGCCTAAAAGAGACCACACCAGATTTGTAATTTGGGAGAATTAATTGGGGATCTTCTAAACTTACCAGGCAAATGTTTTAAAACCACAACAAGCTCTACAATATTTCTGATGACTACGTATTCCTCACCCTAAATCTTTTTTAAAAGTTACCAATCACTATATGTTTAACCCCCAATTACACGTAATTTATTATTGAGCATGTTTTGTAAAAGGTTAAATTCCTAGGTCAATTAATTTAATCTAAGGCCCCGTTTACACCTGGTATTAACATGTGGTCAGCCGAGACGCAGACCATTTACACCTGGTATTAACATCCGTCTCACATGCGTCTCGGCTGACCACTTGTGTTCGGATTTCGTGACTACTTAAATCACTTCCACTGGAGGATCAAAGCACGCCGCGCATATTTGCTTGTCTCTCGCTGCATCTGCCATGTCCTTATACTTCTACGCACCGGTGTAACTTTGTTTTGAAATGATGACGGGGCAAAAAAAGACGTTTTAGTCGTCTGTATCAAACGTCTGTTTTACGGAAAACATAATGCACCCGCTTAACCAGCGTTTAAATCCACATCAGCTTTTCAAAACACTTCCAGCAATCACAGAAGTCTTTTAAAATGTAGTTGCTATAGTTTACATCACCTACATTGTCTTTACTGAGAGCCCATTAGAAGAAAAAAACATAGCGACCCCGCAACCTGATTCAACTGGCCATTATAATGAGCTACAGCCCGTATAAAGCCTCACTTTATATTCGCACATGCCACAATATCATGATTTTTGTAAATGCATTCATTGTACAATAATGTGATCATGTCGCCGTGTGTGACAGAAAAGAAACTGCTGGAAACTCGCTCGTGCCGTGTTCATTTACCGTCCAGCCGCGAGTTTTATCATACAGGAAATATTTTGTTACAGACGCAACCCTAATAAACACTGCGAATACAGTTGAAGTGATGTTTTTCGAAAGCGTCTGTATCAGTTACTTTATATAAAAGATTTTTTTAACGGACTACACTTTCAAAAAGTGGTACGCGTATTCCTCTACGTGCTTTTCCAAATGTTTACACCAAACAGAAAAAGCCATTTAATGCATTTTGGGAATGAACGAGACGAAGGAATAATGACGTATTTTCCGTTTAGGGCGGACCTTCGATGTTCTCCGGGACGCATCGAGACGATTTACCGTTCCCACTACAAATGCAATGCGTCCCTGAACACGTTCTAATGTGGCTCGAATGATCGGACTCCGTTTCCACTTGTACTTAGCGCTGACCACTTGTGATCCGATCACTCACGCCACATGTTAATACCAGGTGGAAACGGGGCCTTAGTACTACCGATTCACTGGTGTGAACCTGCTGAAACTCTTACCAAATTCTATTAGGTGACCTCCTGTACTGAGATGGTTATATGGATTATGATGGGTTTTCGCACAGTTTTATTTTTTTCAAGCTAGCATGACTAAGATACTAAACAAGCAGCCAACATCTCAATTGTTAAAACCGACAAGATCATGACTGTTTAGGGATTATTCAGAAAAATGCATATGCAAACACATTTAAATCCCATCATTCAACCCATTTCAGGAGGTCTGATTCAAATGAAATGAAATCTTAAATGAAATCAAATTTTACTTTAATTTTAAATTCAAATATGTATATTTAAAAACCACAATCCAGTCCAAAATTGCATAATAGGGTTTTTATAAATCCACCTGTGTGGTGTTTTCTTTGGTTATGTACATACCAATATACTTCTGACTGGCTCCAAATTAAACTGTCAACCTGAACCCACACGTAGCACTTCAAGTAGCTGTACTTTTGGGTCAACCACATATCACTACTAGTGATAAAAAGACATGACATTGAAATCAACTAATCAGCACTTGTGATAATTTGCTCTCGTCTTGTTTTATTTCTAAATAACATTACAGAAATCAATACATGTGAGATCTTAGGCGGTATAATAATGCAAGAACAGCTGTCGGATGTCATGAGATAACACAAGCTAATTAAAATGATTTCCATGATCATCATCACTAACCACAGTCACAGTGCGTATAACAAAGTTACCCTTGAAATCTCAAAAATAAAATGAAATATAAGAATTTTCCAGAAAAACTGTGCAAGAGCCTGACGCTAGGCCTAGAACAGAATAAGTGCTCACTTACTGCCAGATCTAATGTGCCCACATACACCATCATGGGGTCTTTCAGATAGGATTTAGCCAAACGTCTCACGCCTGTTGGCCAAGTGGCACTGGATTTACAAACAGAAAATGTATGTAAAAAGTAAAATGATTGACGTTTAATGCAGTTACATGATTGGTCATTCAGAAATATTAAACAGTAAATTAAATTACGACTAATATAACTGAATTAAATATGTTGTCCCACTAAAGTGATCCTTGCTTTTAAGGACAATAATATAGATGTGCTACACTAACGCTAGAAAACAGCTGACTAGACTCTGACCTGGTCATAACTGTTTGTCGGTCAGGCCGAATGTCCAGGATGATTTTCATGATTTGAGGTTCAAAGCCCATGTCCAACATTCGGTCTGCCTCATCCAATACCTGTGATCAAAAATAAATAAGTAAACAAACCATGGAACAGAGATCAGAAGACAGAGATCTATTTCCTAAAAAGCATGCAAAACCAGTTGCATTCCAGCACTGAATAACACAAGTGAAACAATAGCTGCTTCTCCCTCCCAGCATGCTTAGAATGTTATATACATACCAAGTAGGTGATGGAACGCAAGTTAATGAGCTCGTTCATCTGCAAATCATTTAGACGGCCTGGTGTGGCGATCACTATGTCAACACCGCGCGTCACCATCTTTATCTGGGCTCGTCTGTCACCTCCTCCATAAACACAGATACTGGGAGCCAGGGAAACGTTAAGCACAACTTCTCACACCAGTGCAACATGCAGAGAACTGTACATCCGAACAGAGGCATCCATGAGCAGTTGGTACAGATGGAAGGAATGAACACTTGTATACCTTTTAAAGCCTTTGTAGCTGTACTTGTTGCATTCTGCTTCTATCTGGAGGGCCAGTTCACGAGTGGGAGTCAAGACCAGCATTCCAGGGCCAACGCGCTTGTCTCTGGGCCTGCAAAATGTCACAAGGCAGAGAGATGCACAATATGAACCATTTCTAACATGCACAAGAAGTCCGTATGCCAGTCACCTATAGCTGGCTTATAAGAGCATTTCATGTGCAGAAAGATGACAAACCAGTCCCCGCTGTCCTTGATTAACATAAATGTAAAGGTCCACAAAAGAGCACTCTTACACAGGCTGCTGGTCCATGTGAATAAAGCCAGGGAGCAGATAGGCCAGGGTCTTCCCAGTGCCAGTCTGAGCAATGCCAATCAAATCTAGGCCACTCAGAACTACAGGCCATGCCTGGGACTGCAGCAGATAAAGAGGAAAAACGGAAAAAAAGAAAACAAACAAATGGTTGTTAGCAAGTCAAATATGGGTAAAAAAAAACAAACAAAAAAAACAAACTGTCAGTACTGTCTACTATCTAAAAGATTTTATTAGGAATGGAAGATCTCCCGGGCTGAGGGCTAATATAAAATGTTACTGAAATAACTGCGCAGACAAAACATCAAATCAACAGTCCATCCTGTCTCCCATCACAAACAGATAATTGGTATAAAAAAAGGTGGCTAGTTGCTATTTTGACACCTGTTTTAAGCAATAAATTCACCCAAACTTGAAAATGAATAATTAGAAATGATTTTAGACATGCCTACTATCACAGAACAGTACAGTAAAACTCTCATTTAGATTTTCATTTAAAATCTCCTGGTACTTCATGGAGTCCATGATGCCATGTATCCTAACAAGGTTCCCAGGGCCTTTGCAGGAAAAACATCCTCACAGATCCTCCACCATACTTAACAGTGGTGATTAGGTTCTTTTCTGTATAACCATTCTTCGATTTATGCCAAACCCACCAACCAACTCTATTTTTGTCTCATCTGACCATAGAACCCGGTTGTAGTTCCAGTAGCATCTAGCGAACTCCAGGCGCTTACAATTTGTGGTTAATTGAAAGAAAAGGCTTTCTTCTGGCACACCTTCCAAATAAGTTTTTGGCATGGAGGTGGCGTCCTATTTGTAGATTTGGAGACCCCAAAATGGTACCATCATCTGCAAATCTCCAACTGTGATCCTTGGAGAAATTTTTGCCTCGCTAACCATCCTCCTAACTTTGTATGGGGGGCAAAATACACACGCGTCCTCTTCTAGGCTGGTTCATTACAGCTCCGGTTGTTTTAAACTTCTTAATCATTGCCCTAACAGTGAATACGGGCATTTTCAGGCTTTTTTTTTATAGCCATTGCCTAATTTATGAAGGTCATCAGACTTTTGTTTCATTTCATTTGTGTATTCTCCAATCTTCCCCATGTTGATGAATGACTAGGGGAACTTGGCCTCTGTGTCACCTCATATTTATACCCCAGTGAAATATAATTGGGAACATGCTTCAATTACATTTTGTTCATAAGAATTTCTAGGGGTGCCAATAATTGTGACATGCAGTTTTGTTAAAAGAAAAATTGGATAAGAGTTTATTTTCTTAGAATAAATTTACTTCAATTAAAGGTTAGATTTCTCTCATAATTTCAGTGTGAGATTAAGCTAATTAACCACAAAAGACATTTTTTCATAACCTTTTTTACCCATCTTTACCAAGGGTGCTAATAATCCTAGCGCCGACTGTAAATATAAGTGTATGCTAAGAACAGTAAGAATTCTTGGCTCTAATGCAGAAGTAAAATACTGCTGTTGGAACAGCAACAACTGTATTCCTTGCTCATTTACAACAACAAGCAAACAGGTATATCAAACAGGTCTGAAGGCCTAAATCTTTAATGCTACAAATCCTCACACCAAGCCTACAAATTCAGTTTCCGACATTTCATTTTTGCTTATTTATCTGTAACTCTTTCTAGACCGTTATAGATTCCCGACTATTCACCTGAATGACAAGCTGGGGCGGGCCATGCAGACATCCTATTCAAAAAAGGACAGAGCCAACTCTATTTTCTGAGACGATTAAGGTCCTTTGGCGCATGTGGTTCACTTTCTTTTTTTTTTCACAGACTTTTAAGCAGCAGCATCAATGCAAAGGATACAAACAGACACAATATGATCCTCAGGAAGACTGGCGCACTTTTAGAGCTCAGCCTTGAGACCCTGAAGACAGTAATGGAGAGAAGAATGCAGGCCAAGCTCTTAGCCATCATGAGCAATTCCTCTTATCCACTCCATGAGACAATCGATGCCCAGCAGCACATCGTCGGCAGCAGGCCGCTCATGCCTCAGTGCAGGAGGGAGGGTGTTTCTTTCTTGTGACTATCAGACTGTTTAAGCCATCCATTTATTCGTTTATGAGTGGACAGTATGTTTGCAATAACAGTATATTCCTTTTTCGTCATTTTACTGCAATACTGTCACTGGACTATAGATATCTGAATATCTGTACATGTCCTGTTTATTTGTATATCTGTACAGTGTTTTATAATTATAGATTTTGTATATACGGTAATTTGCACTGTTCAGGGTCTTCTCAAATTCGAGAGGTTTGTGGAGCTGCTTGGCCATGTTTGCATATAATGCTGCCTTCTAAGAGACCTTCATCTGGCCGATATTTGAAGGCAGCATAAATGTGTCCCTCGCTGTCCTACATATCACATAATTCTGTGCGTCACCTCGAGTACAGCAGCCAGCCTGTAAAAAATGCTGGAGGAAAACACAGGGGAGAAGGAGTAGTTTGTAGACAAATAAGTTATTAGTAGTTGTTTATTACTGAAGGGTTTTTTCTGACGAGAAATAGCTGGTGTAGTCACAGAATGTTCTATTTTTCTTTCTCGCCTAATAGACTTTTGGGGTTAACGCTCGTTAGCGTATGTCGGTATCTTGGCAACTTCGTGACAAATGCTGCTTTCGAAGGATGTCTCAAACCGTTGCTTACAAGTACCTTCGTAGATATCAAATTGCTCCTTAGAAAAGGCACTTAGAAAACAGCATAGACAGCAAGGCATCAAGGCAACTGCCCTCTGTTTCAGACACAGCTTATGTCTTAGATCTGGGCAATATTAAAAAATAATGATTGTCATAAAAATCCCAAATTATTGTGATGATATTGTGTAACAGTTTAGTAAAATTCCTAGATATTGCTTATGCGACAATTAGCAAACATTTGTTTACAAACTCGCTTTATTATTCACAATTAGAGCAATTACTCCTGCCGCTATTTACCTGAAGGTGCCTTGAGCACATCCTCCTTTTCATTTTCGTTGTTTACCACAATTAACCAATCATTAGTCGTTTTCACACTCAATTATCGGCATACCTTTACCGGTAATGTTTGGGTTTCGCATCATTCAAGTGGTATTTTTTTTAAAAAGATGCATGCATCAACATTTGCCATGAAAGTCCCGTTACACCGGGTGTAGCGTATAACAAATCAATGGATTTGGTGGAATTTACATTTCAAACATGCAAGCTTGTTTATCACCCGCGTTCACTCTCAGAGTCAGCTCGTGATTCACTCATAAATGACACATCCCGTAAACTTTACGGTGCCTTTCATTTGACAAAGAATGTCATCCTCGGCACAAATGGCCAACAGCTCCTTCACTTCCGAATCGCAACATTTTTAAGCATTTCTCCTGTTCTTTTTCACTGACTTTAGGCTTTGTCTCCTGTTGTCTTTTCACTGTGCTAATGTATTAAATCAGCTGCCTCAAAAAGTGTCAGCGCTTTTTTCCCATTAATGTTTTGACTTCTGTTCACATATTAGTTGTCCTGCTAATTTTCTGGGTATTGTACTAGGTCTTGTCCAGGTCTTTTGCTGCATCAGTCTTCTCAGGATTTTGACCGTGGCTTGATGAACACAGTTCCTCATTAATTGCTGTTAAATTCCTGAGTAAAAGTGCATGTTTAAAAAATGGGCTATAGTCGTTTCTGGCCTCAGGATTCCTCTGATTGGCTGATGGTAGCCAGAGAAAGAATACTGAACATTCAAAAATAACGTGAATAAAACAAATAAAATGTTGTAAAATGTTTTTGCACCTTATAAAAAAACAAGAAAATGCAGAAGTAGCACCGGTCAGCTGGGATATGGGCTTGGAATCGCCTCTCTCCAACAATCTATTCAGAGGTTCGTAAGAACGACACTGTCGGCACCCTCATTAGGAGGCTTTTTCATGGACTCTGGCTAGGACCAAATAAATAGTGGACAACACTTGCACTGACTACATCTGGACTATGTTTCACTGCATTCAAAAACATATAAGGCATATAGGAAAGAGAAAATAAGCCAAATCAAAAGAACTGATATTCATCCGTCCCATTACCGTGCATTGAAAATAGCATGTAGTGACTGATAAAGGTCTAGGTTATGACAGGTCACTACAGCAGGCGTAAAAAAGGCCTTGGGGTCAAGTACAGCCTTTATTAAAAACGCCACTCAGTCTGCACCCACAACAAACAACTTCAAGTGTAGCGATATTATTTATGGTTTGAAGATCTTGAACACCACTGTGAACAAATCTGCACTACTGTTCTGGAGCTTTAAACCCACTAAGCATATGGGTTCTCTAGAATCTGACTGTAATAACTAGCCATAAAAAGAACAGCAGGTACTGCCTCCATCAGACCCCAGAGTTGCTGCCACACCCCCCCATGGGAGGTGGAGGCCCGGAAACTTCCGCCATGCTGCGTCAATGAGCTGCTTCGACAGACGGAGGAAGAATTTACGACGTGGGTGGAGCTTTCAAGCGCAAAATGCACAGATGGTCCTTTAATAGTGCCATGGTACTAAAACTCCCATAATGCATTGCTCTGCTCTAGACACAGTGGAAGGGCAGACAAAATGTTTGTTCTTATTTACTGAAACAGTAGCAATGATAATGCATAACATGTGGAGACGCTTAGTAATTGAGTCAATATTAAGTGTTGGTTGTTAAGCGTTAAAAACCCACACTGTGTTTCAGGAGTATATATTTAAACGAAATTCATGGCATCAGAACCATTTAGAAAAATTAAGCAAATGGTGTGTGAGCAAATGGTATGGAATTCAGAATTTCAATATATTATCAATAAATATCAACTGGATAAAATTTGGTGTTCGTTTTTAATAAATTGGTAGTGTACTCAGACTACAGTGTATGTGAAGTGTGCCAATACATTTTTTTAACCGAGCGGTCACACAGCATCTCGGCGTTCTCTGGGGAGAACAGCATCTGCTCAGATCTTTCCACAGGACCGTAACGCCCCACTGACTGAAATATTCCTGTCTCAAGTCCGCACATCAACCCCCTTAGTTTAAGCCCGTTTTAGCGTGTTAGGGAATTTTTACACTGCACATTCAAAGCACAAGAACTGGTCCAAACAGGAACCAACAGAACTTGAGGATGCAGTTCATTTTCCATCAGCTTAATGGAGTTTTTCCACCGAACAGCGTGGCTCACCCCGGCTCAGCAACAAATCCGAACCCGGGGATATCCGAGTCCTGGCCGAGTGCGTGTGTCGGCTTCCCATCCCATAACTCTACCCATGAAAGTAGGAGGAGTTTCTCTGGAGGTTATGGGGTGGTGGCTTGATAGGCATGAGTAGTAAAATACTACACAAAAAAAAACAAAAAAAAAAACAAGGGAGTTTAAAATGGGCGTGGCGCTGCCGCCTAGTAAGCACGAGACACAGCAAATTTGTAACGGCAGCGCACCCAAACACACGTGTGCCAATACTTTAATCTTTACTGAAAATAAAGAGGAGCAAACTTTCACTCAATGGCTGCCCACTCATTCTACACTAAGCGTGAGGGCACGAGGTAAGGCATTCAGCTCCAATATGTTATACCCTATGTAGGGCACAAACAAAGTGAACAGGAAGCCATTTGGAATTTGTCCTAACTAGAAGATGGCGGATTTACTGGCTCATGGGGAAGAAATGTAAACAAACAGTACTGCTAGCCCCACCCCTGATTACAATTCGTTCTTCTTGGCACCAATCTTAAACAGGAACCAAAAACCACACAACTCAAACTTTTTGTTACAGGACCTGTCGCCAATAGAAGAAGCACAGTTCCAGGTTTCTGGTGCCAAAAGATCAGATACTTTGTGCAGTGGAAAAAGGCCTAAAGTCACACAAGTGGCACTTGAACCAAAAAAAGGAGGAATGTGTAGCGTGGAGCACATTTTTGAATAATAATAAACTTACCTATGACAGCAAGAACAATGTAGTTGAAGCAATTTTCTTGCCGATTTGCCTTCAAACTATATACAGGGTGCTAAGTAGCAAATTAGCTCAATTTTGTCAGTTGCCATGCACTGATGAACTATTTGGTCACACAAATCCGAAACGTAGCAAATCAAATGTTAGAATTTTGAAGTATTTTTGTGCTTTTACTTATTACGGTTATATACAGCTTGCCTGCCTTTTTTTGCCATTTTGAAACTTGCATTGGGAAGCTTCTCCTCCTGAAGTCTACAGTTATGCTGACTCAGTCCCTCAGGCCTTCAAAGGCTCTTACAAACTTCCCATGAGCTGATAAAGTAATGCTACGCCTCTTAAGATAGTGACAGGGATTCACCCAGGGGGAAATGGCAAGGACAAGTCCACAAGGGTGTGTTAAAAGACCTCTCATATTTGAGCGTAAAAGCTTAAGAAATCATTCTAAAACTTTTTCACCCGCAGAACCCGAACCAGTTACACTGCGTTACACAGTTTGTATCATAGTAACAGCGCTTTTACACGTTTTATTAAAACCGCAGTTAG
>JAOUQW010000038.1:15304039-15315511 GCA_028565825.1 Olivaichthys viedmensis | reverse complement strand
TGATCAGAAGGTCATGGGTTCAAGCCTCAGCTCCACCAAGCTGCCACTGTTGGGCCCTTGAGCAAGGCCCTTAACCCAAACATATGGAATGCATTTCTGCAGGGACCCTGCAGGCCGAAGCGGGACACGGTACAAACAAACCCAGTGTCGTGTGGGAGTGGGAACTTAAATATCAGTTCTGCACAGACGTACCGTTCCACAGCTTGGTGATTTCTCTGCTCGGACACCCGATTCAACCCCTCAGTTAATGACCAGGTTTAGTAGGTGTGTTTGAGCAGGGGAAATCAGGACCAGAGCTTGACACCCCTTGCCATGTCTCTGCCTTTTCTTTTCTTTTTTACTTCATATGCATGCAATTTGTGAGTGTATATGAACCAGTGGAATCGTCGGATGCTGTTGGTACAGGTTCATGTTGGTACAGGTTCATGTTGGTACAGGGTTCATGTTGGTACAGGGTTCATGTTGGTACAGGGTTCATGTTGGTACAGGTTCATGTTGGTACAGGGTTCATGTTGGTACAGGTCTCCCCTCGTTTATCAATGACAAATCACAAACGCTACTTCAGTAACAGCGCCCCCTCGTGGAGAATCCTTCGCCTGCTAAACGTGAGCGCGTTAGGCAGCCAGGTTTAAACCAACAACTGTCTAGCAGCTTTCATGTCGGTGCCACTAACGAACGTGGCTAGCTTTAACGATAACATTCAGCTTTTTCAGTCGATAAACTTGCCTTTATTCTGGCTCCACTAGTCTCCTCCAGTTCGCGGATTTTCCCTCCGCCGCGACCTGTTCACAAAACGACACACGTGTGACGCGCTATAGCCTGACTGCACCGCCACATTAACGCTACGTTAACGGACAGCGAGCTTACCGATCACTCTCCCGATTAAAGAGCTCTCCACGCCGAGAGTTAGCGGTCGGGTTGACGCTGACCTCTCAGCACCGCGCTTTCCTCCGCCGCTGCTAGAGGCGCCCTGCTCGGGCAAGCGGAATTCTCTGTCCCGCTCTCTCCAGCTCCGCCATTGCGGACCGTCTCGGTCCACTTTCCCGCCACGCTGTCCACCCAAACAAGCTCTCTGTTGACCGCGATATGAGCTCGGCTTCCACTCTGCACGCGAAACCGTAAGGACGGGAGAAGGCTTCGCAATGCCCACACCATCCTCGTATTCAACCTCCCAGTCCGACATTATTATTTTTATTTTTATTATTATTATTATATATTTTTAAAGTGCACTTCGACTGAATCTGGGACTTCAGTGACAATTAGCGCGGTCACCAACATCCGCTGACGTGAGCCACGCCCCCGCCATTGGGATTGGTTTTTTATTTTATTTCTTTTTTTATTATTTATTTCTTTTCTTTTATTTCTTTTTTAAATAATGAGTGAGGCGGGTGTTGAGGATCTGTGAATGATTATATTCAAATGATTGGAATTAGAAATGCACACGAGGCTGAAGTGGCCTTTTTACATTTGCCAGCTTCTTATTCGAATTTTTTTTCTTCTGCCTTAAAAGGTGCAGCAGTTTCACAATAATAATAATAATAATAATAAAAAATCTCTAAAAAATAACTTGTAGAAGGCTGTAAACTCCGAATAAAAGAGGGGGGGAATTACACACAGCGACAGTATAACGCACTATCAAAATCCTGAAGAAGAAGAGATTTTACTCTGAGCATTTTTTTTAAATGATGACCCTGTGAACTGATGGCATGTGACACTATCTGGAATGGGTAAATTGCCTATTTCCTATGGCATTATCTCTTCATTCTCACGGCATCTCACAGATTTTACAATCATGACACAATGTAACGCAGTATTAACCCTCGTGTAGTCTAAACATTCTGTATACTCCCCTTGTCCTAAGGGTAAAAAAAATGACCCGAAGACAATCTTTATACCCTGGTGGTGTACAGCTTTCATGGAAATGTAAACAATAAGGCAATGTTTCACTCTTTCTAATGTTAGGGTCACTCTAGTAAGAGTCACCAAATTTCAAGTTGAAAAAATATCATTTAGGTGGTTTTCTCTGCTGTTAAACATAGTGGTGGGTCATTTTAGACCCTTAAGACAACACAAGGGTTGAAGTACTAAATAACAAGGAATTTTACTCCAGGATCAGCTCATTGTGTCTCACATCCAAGTGCCAGACTCTTGAGACGTCTTGGCAATCCGGAGAAAGGTCCATAGCTAATAAACAGAGGGCACCAATTTCACCAAACTCTGTAGTCTCACATGCCAAGTTTACAATGGCATAGTTTATAAATGTTAGAGTAAAACTTATTGCTATTCAGTATTTTGACTGTGTCTCATACGTGATTGTCAAATTTGTGAGACGCGTAATCAGGCGATAATGCCATAGGAAATAAGCAGAAAGCGCAATTCGCCCACACACAATAGTCTCACATGCCAAGTTCACGGGGTCATTATAAAAAAAAAAATGCTAGAGTAAAATTTCTTGTCATTCAGTTTTTCGATATAGTGTCACACTGTGTCTCATGCAATTGTAAAATTTGTGAGACAATTCGAATAAGAAGCCAACTTCAGCCACGTAAAATGCACAGTGACTAATCTCACAAACACAACCATGCTCGGTGAGTTCAAGTCTTTTCTTTATTGAAATATGATTTCATTTTGCATTTTTTCTTCAAACCCAGAGCATCAACTCTGTTATGTGCACATAGTTGAAATAAATTAATCAGCATAACAGAACGGTAACATTATCAAGCATGTATATTAAGGCCAGTTTTGTGTAATAAATTACTGAATTAGTGGCAAAACAAAGGAAATGTTGCTTTCTTTACTAAACTACAAAAGCTTCATATACAATCAGAAAGAAATGTGTAATGGTCCCAACCTAAACTCATAACAAATTCAAAAAGGAAGAGTATGAAGAAAATTAGGACAGGTAAAACTGAAGTACAATGCAAAAAGGCATCATAAAGCATTTAGTTAAAAAATAAGAATAAACCTAAAAATGTGTTAAGAAGATAATTATTAACAATAATCTACATTATTATTCAGCAACTTGAACATAAGTGAATTGATGGAACACAAATCAATGGCCAGAATATAATGTACCATCATGTCCATGTATCTGGATTACAAATATGAATTATTTAAAAACCCTTCATCACATTTGCAGGTTTCTCATAATTATTTGAACAATTGTGCTTCCAACTGTTGTAAGCTACAGTGCCAAGATCACCCTCAGTGTGTACCGCAGAGACTTTGCACAGCTCCAGAAAACCTTCAACACAACTAAGCATGTCTCACAATATACAAACAGATATTGACATCATATATGTGTTACATACAAAGTTATTTTGAAAAACAGCTGAGAGAAGAATGGAGAATGATAGGCAGCATTTTAGGTTTAAGACTGCTGTGGGCTACAGAATAAAACAGAATTCTAATATGTCAAGCTACCCAATAAAAACATGTATAAAATAATCTGAAGAAGTCAGTGTTGATGATATTGATACAGGCTTCTAGGCAGTCACATAAAAGAAAAAGAACCCTGGTTATTTCAACCTGGCAATTTACTGATGTAATATTAATTATCTAATATTTCTAAATGAAACTGATCAGTGTGAAACCTCACACTTTTTCCTAGAGCACAATCATGTGCTCTAAGAAGCATTTGAGCTTCTCCCGAACCCCCCCCAAAAAAAAAAAACCCCATAAATGTAACTATTTTTGCAGACGGCCACAAATATTCTTGATTTCTTTTACTGGTGAAACATTCAACTTGGCAGATAAGTAAGACAATACATTTCTGAGTTGAGCACAGTATAAAACAAGAAACTCAAATATGAAATTTAAGACTGAGTAGGGTGTTAATAACCATAAATGCATAAATACCCTCAATCCTATGTGTGGTTGCATTTTTAACATGCAAGTGCACATGCAAGACTGAGATCAGAGCTCATTCAGTACCATAATCCTTCACATGGTCATTTGATGCTAATTACCTTCTACTTCATTAACATACCCATCAATTATCCATGCAATGGCATGTAAGAACATAAAGTTATGAGTAACGTCACGTCTTCACCAACTGACTCTGAAAATTAGAAAAGGCGAGAAGTGAAGCTAACACCCCCTTTTCTTTGGAAAAAGCACATAAGTGATTAGAGCAGGGGTCTTCAGTCTTATCCACAAAGGGCCGGTGTGGCTGCAGGTTTTCATTCCAGTCGAATAGGAGCCACACCTAATCGTCGCTTAAAAACCAAGACGAACTGATTAAACAAATGGAATCAGGCGTGACTCCTGCTTGGTTGGAATGAAACCTTGCAGCCACGCCGGCCCTTTGCGGATAAGATTGAAGACCCCTGGATTAGAGGGTGTGTCCAGTCTCCACAGTGAGGCTGCTGTGTTGTGTTGGTGTCACTTTAGAAGGATGTGAGACAGGCTCTGAGACTCTGAGCTGCCCGAGGGCCTTGCCTGGCTCTGAGTTGATCCACCGGCTACCATTTGTACAAGATCCGTGGAGAAGCTGGCATCTGTGCTCTGCTGAGAGAGAAAGTTGAAGTTCCCCTTGCTGGTGGCCAGCTCTTTGTCAGTGAGTTCTGTTTCGCCCCACTCTGTCAGCGTCTCCCGGTCGTTGGACTCATTGTTGCTGCTGCCGCTACTCCGAGCAGACAGGTTGGGGTGGCACTCTGTGCCTGATGGCAGCATGAGGTTCTGTGCAGAGAGTGACTTCCCCAATGCCCGCTCAGCCTGCAGCGGGTTGACTGCCATTGAAGATGTGAGGCCCAGTGGATTAATTTCGAGACTCAAGTGTCTCCTCCAGGAGCCCTCCTCTTTCGGGCTCCGCTCAGGCCGGCTCCTGAGCTGCACTGTGCTCGCTGAACATTTGGCCTCTGTGTCCGAAAGAGCTTCAGTGTGTGTGTTAAGCAGGCAGGCATTAGGGCTGCTTTCTTGCAGCATCTCTGAGATCATGCTGGAAGGCCTGTTTGGGGGAAGTGGAGTCACAGTGGGCAGCTGGAGTGTGTGTGTGTTGGGGGTGGTCATAGGAAGAGGCCTGGTCAGCTCATGAAAATTGGGATGAGCTCTGGATAGGTTGTTGGGGGTGAGGATTGGAGGAGGGGAGGCTGGGTACACACTGTCTGGGCTCGATGGTGAATTCTGAAGCAGTGGAGAGGGGGAGAAAGAGGAGGAGGACGCTGGGTAGCCAGTGCCCATGTTGAGCTCACTGGGTGCCAGGACGAGCTGAAGGCCGCACGGCAGGTTATCACTGACTGAGCGGGAAATCCCACTTCCACTGAGCTGGGTGGAGGAGATATCTTTGCTCTGAATGGAGCTCTGGTAATCAGAGGTCTGCTCCAGCTCAAACAGAGGAAGAGCTGATAAGCCCAGCACTGAGGATGAGCCTTTCTGGAGAACTTGGCGGTAGATATCCAGCAAGGAGTCCAGCTTCGACTCAATGGACTGCACCTGCATCACATGACACACAATGAATTAGACAACTTTGATAAGAAAACATTTTTAGGTTTTCTACCATTCTGTGTTGCCCTGAAATGTAGGTTAAACTATCAATTTAAGATAAGTCCTTATCACTCAATAATAAATACAGTGCATGTAGCGGGTTCATAGTTATCCAGTGTCCCGCTGGCCATAACAACAAATACCATTTTTATTTGTCATAGTCACATTCAGTTTTTCACAGAATAACAATCTGGACTACACACAAGTGTAGGCCTCTGGCATAAACCCATAAAACTGTTTCCAGATAGCAAGTTTTAATCTTATGGTGCATTTTTGCCATCCAACATAACACACTTGACGTAGCTCATCAACAAATCTTTAGCCTGAATTGCATGAATATTTAGTTAGTTGGTTCTTGCAGCATGCCACTATTCATATGTGTCTCACCTGTCTTTCTACCTTACACACACGGCCCAGCATGCTCATATCATGCTCCAGTGACTCTCCTTCTGGAAGGATCCTGTCCCTTATCTTCCTGTCCATGGATATCTGCCCCTTCCCCAAGATCTGGTCCACCCTGTGACACATAAACCCTGAATAAGTACAGAAAGAAAGAACAGCCATCTAAAAACGTTGTATCCCCTCTAACCAGAAAACGGCGCAGCACAGAAGGACGAAACCTGATTCCAGTTAGTAAAGAAGAAAGGTAGTTAGTGTTTGACAACCATCTTGTTCTATGTTACCCAGATAGGAATTGTTTAACAAGCAGAAGTGACTTCTGTGAATAAATAATCTCATGTAAATGCAAAATGTAAATATTACCTCTACCTTCTAAAGAAGTTATTTTTTGCTTTTTTTTGCTTGCACCACATGTTAAATCAAACTAACCAGCATTACAGTAAACTGAGGAAATGCTTAATGAAGACTTTAATTTTGCCATGTATTAGTGAGATGTTAGATATGATTTCACAGTTCTCCATTGGTTTCATCATGCACACTAAACAGGTGAATCTGAAGTCAGTAGCAACAAAAGTCTACATTAATAAAAACCAATTAAAGCAAGTGTTATACTATAGTTTGGGAAACAATGTAAACTAAGTCTAAGTCACTTGGGAGTCCAATGCTAATGCTTTTCTTGTGCTCTCAAATAAATGCACCATTATGTTCACTGGCTCAGCCTTAGCTTTGGACCCCTGAGAGACAGCGTAAGTTAATTCAGGTGAGTATTTGCCCATGTCCAGCACCCCTGTGTTAGCTGGTTTAGGCAACAGTGGCTAGGTACAACTCTAACCCCGAGCTGGTGTGTTTCTTCTTCGTTTGACTGTAATACAAGTGCAGAGAAGGAGAGGACAGGTTCCTGGCTTTGCTGTTGAGGCTCTGCTGTGGACACAAGCCTGTGACAAGTCTGTGTGTGAGAGAGAGGTGTCTTTTTAATGTTCCATTATAAGTCAAGGAGATTAGAGGACTAACTAGAGAGAAGTTACTCTACAGCTACATTAGCACAAACACTACTCCAGACAAACAATATATCTAGACTTCATGGACGAAAGACAAGTCAGTGTCAGACCAACTGAATGTAAATGCTTCTGATTTAATCCATAGAGTAGACAATAATATTGGCTAAATATCAGAAGCATTTAGATATAAATCTAAAGACGTAGTTCATCTTATTATATTCAAGTATACCTGTGGATAACATGGCAGCAGAAATAATTTAGCCATTTCGAAAGCTAATCTATCATTCAATAGTTAAGACTTGTAAAAGAACTACTACAAATTCATTAATCAGAAGGAAAAAAAGACACCAATCTTAGTTTGTCCCACATTTCCAGGAATTCCATATAAGATGTCATGATAATGTTAACCCACATGATCTGTTCACTACTTGGCTTGGATGTCCAGTTGAGCCCTGCCATCTTTTTTATTCCATGGCAATGTAAATGTTGTATCTATTTATATCTTACTCTCAGGCCAGAACAACCTGGACATCATTTCTGTGATATAAATGTAATTTTTTAAATGATTTTTTTCATTTTAATTAGAGAAATTGAGCCAAGCACATAACGTTTTATGTTAGAAATCTCATTTTTTAAAATTGTTAAACTTTTAATAACAATTTAGAGTGGGTGATTTTGACTCATACGGAACATAAGGGCTCAAATGAAGGTTAAAATGACAAGAATTCCACGCTTCAAAAAAAAGGGAGAAATAGAGATTGTTAGACAGAGTCAACAGCTTAAGGTTCCGTGTCTGTTAATGGCACATAATGTGCAACATCTAACTGTACTGTACCAAACAAATGTGGTGCAATTTTGTGCAACTGCAGATTGGTTCTTGACATGATTGTTATACATGACAACTGCATAGCAATGGTCAATGATAAACCAGATACATAGCCTAAGCGTGTGACTCATGTCCATGCTTTTTATGTTAGGTAACATTGGTGGAGGGGACAGTGGGTCAGCTGACCCTGGTGCTGAGTGTTTCCTCTTGGCTTGGCTGTAATACGAGTGCAGGGAGGGAGAGGAAAAAGTCTTGGCTTTGCTGCTCAGGGTCTGTGGTGGACCCACTATTGTATCCAACCTGAATGGGAGAGCGCAAACAGGGTAAGACAAACACAGATTCAGGTGTAGTCGCAACAATACACATAAACATATATGCAGACAGTTTTATTTAAGCAGGTGTGAGCAGAAGGTAGAAATGCCAGGAGTGTAATTAAATGTGCTTTTATTAAATTGTGTTTATTCAAGTGTCTTGTTTAGAGTATGTAAAGGTCCGTCTGCTCTAACCTAGTCTGGAGACTCTTGATGCGACACAGCATGTCCAAGTGCCCGGCCGAGTACTGTTCGATCACGTCTTTCACGTCATATGGCCGCAAAGTCTCCTTAAACTTCTTCTTGGCTACGTGGAACTTCATTATTCTGGTAAGAGTAGAAGACACAACTCGTATCCAAACTCTCTTAACAGCAGCCATGTCATTTAAATAATACACAGTGCGGTTGAAGTTAAAAGGCGAAACAATTATTATTTTCATACGATAATCTCAATCATTTTGAGCTGATGCATCAAACCTTGTTCTAATTTATATGCCAAAGATTTGTAATTAATGAACAAAAAAATAGCTTTCCTGCTCATAAAAGGTTTCTGATGGAGGAATGTTTCTGTCAGAAGATTATTGGATTATTGTGCAATAAATTAAGAACATCTTGTATAGATAATCAAGGATAGCTTTAAGACACAAATTAGCTTTAATTATCCTTTATAATTATGCTTCTGCACAGCTTGTCTCACATGTCAATTTATATGATGAAGTGAAAGTGCTTAATGTGCTGCAGTGCTCATTCACTGTCACTAGAGGGCCACGGCAAACCACATGTGTTTGTTTCTAACCTATAAAGCCAGTGGGGGAAAAAATAGGTTGAAATGTAACTTGTAACTTTGATCCAATGAAATCATTTTCTCACCAGTATCACACAAAGCTCCAGTGATGGAAATCATTAGTGTCATTCTACGGGGCTCAGATGGAACTAAAATATTGACATAGTGCTGCATGGATCTCAATATCACAGTGTTTTAGGGCATGCTTTGAGTGTCTGTCAGGTATACTTAGATATACATGTCAGATGAGCCAGTGTGTAAGCAGAAGCAGCTGTGAGTGTGTCCATCTGACACTTTGGGAAAGCAGAGAGAAATTTCAACCACTTCACCCTGTGAGGACCTTTTGACTGGGCACCATTACAGGGGGTGGGGTCTCGTGAAGCAACAATGTCATTTTAGCAAGAAGGAGGTGGGGTCTAGTATAAAATGGCTCGTTATTGTACAGGGTGGCCAAAACATAAAATCGACCCCTATGTGATGATACTGTAATGTTTTTTCAGTTCGTACATCTCTTGTGTTAGTACAGTCATTTTCTCACCTGACAGCTCTGATGACTGTCCTCAGAGGAGCAGATAGATCCTCCACAGTGACGTCACAGTGACATCCCTTCTCATCAAAACATTCGTCTCCTCCCAAACTGTCAGCTAGGAGGAGGGGTGATAGAGTGAGCAGAGGTGGAGAACGAGAAACAAAAGTTAAAAAGAAAAAGATAAAGATCCAATAAAAAGTACATCTAAGAGTATATATGTGGGAGTGAAACATAAGCATCATGTGAAATATTTTAGCAATCCCAGCAGAGCCGAATCAGAGTCGTAGAGATGGCAAAATGTGAGTCAACACAGAGTTTGTGCCTTTTTAACGTAACATTTTAATAGTAACTTAAATAAAAATATTGTAAGACTTCGAGTCTTATCACATATCGTCGCCGTCCAATGAAAAACATGTATCGCCACTTTTTGCGTTTTTTACTTTTGATCATATGTGGAATGTGGGCAAAAACCTCCATCTACCCCACAGCAGTTAACATCTAAATGACCAATGAAAAGTTGACAGATCACACCATGAATTTTGGATTTTTTGTGTATGATTAATGATATGAAAAAGTGTTTTTTCGTGTTTCTGAAAAATTAGAATTTTGGAGATACATGTTTTTTATTGGACAGCGACGGTATGCAGTATTTATCCATTTGAATCGACCCTTAGTGGGTTTAACCCCTTGGTGCGTTTCGCTTAGACAGGTGTGAACACAGCAATAACACTCAAATGCGAAACAACTAGTCTGAAACAAAAGCGAACTTTAGCGCGGTTTGACTGATTCAACCCAAATTCAAAAAGAAAATCAAACATGCTAATTTGTTTTTTGCAGGCAGCATTTTTTTAAATTGTGTTTACATTACATTTCTGACCAATGAATGAAAGACTTTTGGGAGTACGTTTCCAGCCCTGCCTTTTCCAAACACATTCCTCAGCCAATGTTTTTTGTTTTCTGGGCTGATTAATTCTGTGCAATGTGAAACCGGATTACACGAAATAAAAAACAAACCAAAGGTATCAATTTCATTCTGATTCGGACCATGCAGAAGGACCAATAGGTGTGAAAGCATGCTTAGAATCCTCATTTTTGCTCAATAATAGAATAATCTGAATAGTCCTCCCGCTAAACTATATGTGATCACCTGGCTATGATATACAGTTACCAGCAAATGATAAGTGTTTCCTTAATTAGATTTACTTTTGCCTAATAAGACAGATTGTAAAACACAGAAATAAGCTTCTGTAGAGAGATTACTGATGAAATGCGAAATCCAGCAATCCCCATCAGTGGAGGCCTGTATATATGGCTCTGGGATAAATCTACACAGCATGTTATAGGGGAGGACATAAGGATGTTAGCACTGTTCAGCTAGATTTGAGGGTCATTAATTTGGGTTGATAGGCCTTGCACAGTGTGTTGCACGCCTGTGTGCTTTGGATTTATAAAGAGGATAACCTGGCAGTTAACCGGGCCAGGAAATACAACAAAGATACTCCCAAATTATAAACAAATGGCCAGTACATTGTCAGAAAAAAGGTACTGTACATGTACAAGTTTTGTTTCCCAAGGTACAAAGAAAGGAACAAAAGTGGTCTCTAAGGACCAATTATGTACAATAAATAATGTTCCGCTACAAATATGTCCCTCTAACTAAAAGTACAAAGATGTACCCTTGAGGGTACCATCCCAGTGGCAAGGGTGTGTACCTTAAAACCCCCTTTTAATGAGAGTGTATGCATCTGTAGTAGACTTTTGGGAAGCTGTTCAGTCCTGTGCACAGAACCCATTGGGTGCTCAGCAGCTGTGGCTCTTCCCAGGAGTGAATGCGAGTTTCTGCTGAATCAGCTGGAGACACTGGAGTGATTAACCCTCAGCCTGCCCTGATCCCAGAGCAGTGCCTGTCATCCCTGTCATACAGTCTGACCTCAGCTCTGCTGGAGCCCTGCTGAACATCACCACCATGCTTCCACAACATCACACCCACCTATCTTACTACTTGAAACAGTGCTTCACACACAAATCTGGGGCAGTGGTGGCTCTGCGGTTAGGGCAGTGGGCTACTGATTAGAAGGTCGTGGGTTCAAGCCTCAGCTCCGCCAAGCTGCCACTGTTGGGCCCTTGAGCAAGGCCCTTAA
>JAOUQW010000038.1:15267835-15279786 GCA_028565825.1 Olivaichthys viedmensis | reverse complement strand
GGCATAAACTGTTTTTGGGAAGTGCAAGTCTTTAGGGTATCCATATAAATAGAGTATCCACAACAAGAGGTGAGTCACAGGTTCAGAGAGCTCCACCTTTTTTAGTCCTGCCTCCCATTCATTTTCTATGGACACAGATGAAAATCGTGCACAGAGGATTGTGGGAAGGAGAGCGGCCCGAAGCAAGCGAAGAGAGCGAGAAAAATTGAGAATTTATCAACTTTATGCAAATGGGAAGCGAATATCGCGGAGCGGTGGCCAATCGGATTGTTTTGCGTGGTGGAGGGTCTCGTTATGAGTCACGCCCCACGGTCACAGCCTGAAATCAGTGCAGCAAGATGGAAGAGACAGAAACAGTAACAGCTAACTGCAACCAATCCATGATTACAGCAGCACAACGACTGGAAGTTACTATTTATAGTTCAGTATTTCCCATAAAAAGTTCTCCATAACAACCTGGAAATTACATTGGTTTATAAAAATGCAATTTATTCAATACTCGGACACGCATCGAGGGGGAGATAAATACTTTGGTTAAAAATCTTGACAATTTAAAACGTGTACGAACATTAAGCGGGATAAAGCACATATTTTGGAATTTAATACGTTTTCAGAAACACAAACAAAGATATAGAAAAGCTTTAGTATAATGCAGTCTGTTTTACCGCTAGGGCAGATAAATAATCTACTACACTGCATGCACTTCACTCTGGACAGATAAACTTTGCATTTAGGAGACACGCCTCCAAAAGTGGCCAACTTCTGACGAAGGAAGCGTTTTGTTTTCTCTTTCTCTTTCTCGTCAGCGACAGGTGAAATCTGGTTGTCATGGCAACCACTCTCCAGCTTCCTCCAGCCTCAGGCAGATCACGCTTAGCCTTCAGTAATAAGACAAGAGAGGGAGAGCAGAGACATAAAGATGGAGAGAGATGGTGACGGTGGGACTAAACAGAGTGCTCTGCAGTAGTTCTGAGCTTAGATCTGAATTGATCTGGCGAAGAGGCGTGATCAGATGTAAGAGGTCAAAGGTCAGATCCAGCATCAGTGGATCATGAGTCAGGAACCATCAATGGCACAGTCAGCAGTAAAACCCCATCAAACATAAAGTAACTGTGATGCCCGAACAACCCAGAAATATGAGGCAATAAACACGGCCTCTGGATATCTGTTGTCTGCCATAACAGAAAAAACAAAGCACTTCCTAAACATTCCATAGCTCTTAAAACGGCAGGAAACAGTGGTGTACATACGGAGAAATGAGAGACAGAGGCACAAGGTGATTAAATGGAAAGCAAGCGTACACACATGGAACCCCCCTGGAGGACGAGAAGGCTCGAATTGGGCCATCGATCCCAAGCTCAGCATGGCTCACATACTAAAGCAACAGCTGAGATTCCTCTCCATAAAGCAAAATGACGTCTCCATCAGGGGCGTCACTGGAGATTTATGGATAATGGGGCTACGCCTTTTCTAAGGGGGTCTGGTGGCATGCTTGCCAAAGAGTTTTTTTTTTTTTAATGGTCCCAAAATGTCTGTTTGTCATACATTTTTAGAGTGGCAATAGACGTAAAGTCGATAGAAAAATATGCCCATTTGGTCAAGTTGTCATGTCAATAACATTATTTCTATATATCTCTTTCGCTCGTTCACACTCTCACTTGTCTGTGGAGTTTCTTAAAACTCCCGCTTAGGCTAAAATAGATGGCATGTCATCTAACTAACGTTAGTGTTATATACTGTAACAGTTAGCTTTTCCCCTTTTCTTTACCTCACGTAAACCTAAAGTTAGCTATCTTTAGCTAACAAGCAGGAACGATAACAACCGGGTGCAAACTAGATAGCTAGCTATCGATATACTAACCATAATTCGCCACAAATTGTAGCTAAGCATCTTCACTATGTAACTACTTACTGCTTTCACTCTGTATATGATGTATATTGAATAAAGCCTAATGTTTATCTTAGGCTGGTTTCACACTAGGCGTTTTTTTCTACAGAAAAAGTCCCAAAAATAGATAAGTTGTTATTTTTGCATTTTGCATTTTGTTATATTGGCAATGAAATGTTTTAGATTCAACATATGGTAAATGTCCATGGTGCATGTAAAATGATTTAGGCTGTATTAGTGCAATCAACAGCTCACATATGGTTATAAAATGAAAATAAGGCCTCGTGGAACATAGTGAGCTCAAGACAAGCATCCCACCACCGGCAACAGAGAGACAGGAAGAGAGAGGGATACAGACAGAAAGCAAGAGTGATTTAGAGAGAAATACATTAATAGATCAAAAGGGAGAGAGATTTTTTTTTATAAAAGAAAAAAGAAAGAAGAGCCAGTCCTCCTTTATCCACATGCACACAGACGGATGGCTTGTTCTTGCCACTGGATTACAGGCCACATGTTTAATTGCTTGTTAACAAATGTTTGCCGTGGCGTGTTGAACTACGGCAACTTCCTGCCAAAAATAGGGCCAGTAAATCTGTCAAAGTCAGACAGCCGAGAGGCTGCAACAGTGCTGACTGAGGCATATAAGATACAGACACAAAGCTTATGCTTTTCACTTTCTCGCTCTCTCTCTGTCTTTCTCATAAAGACATGTACAGCAAGGGAGATTTGGGGGCTGCATAGGGCTAAAGGAGCACAAACAATCCTGTTCCATTCTCAATCTCTCGCATCACTCGCAGAACAATATCGGCACTGTCAATCCAAGCCAAGCTCCGTGCCCGAGGATTTTAATCAATGTTAAGCTTTCAAAAGTCTTTCTCTCTCTCTCATATAAAAAAAAAGAAAAAAGCTTTAATCCCCTTTGGAGCAACGTGCATAGTCATCGCTCCACATGGCCCAGTTGTAGCGCATATGTTCCTTTAACATGTAATCATCCTGCATATGTATGTTTCACTCTTTTTTTTCTCTTTCTCTCTCTGCAAAAACAGCAATCGTATTGAATTCACACTTTCTCCTTTTCTGCTTTCAGAAATGCAAAGATATTGCCACGGCAACCAGAGCGGATACACGCTGCCGGCGGTAGAGTGACGCTAGCACTCTAACCCATTAGATTTCTCATTGTGCTACACTAACACACAAAACAAAAGTGGTGAAAGAACGCAGGAAAGAAAGCTGTGAGTGGAGGTCAGCAAGCACTGCGGGTCAACAGGGACCTTAATGTTTAAGACCCTCGGGTCAATGTGCGCCGAAAACCCCCACAACTGGAGTACAAAGTGTTGCTTTACATTCTGAAAAGCTGACGTGAGTGCACGACAACATACTGAATGCGATCATATAAATATAATGTGCACATATCTGCTGTTTTATCAACTATCTGATTGCTAACCCTGAGCCAAAACTCTGAAATCTAAGCTTCACTTTAACCAAAACTAACCATGCAGACTTACCCTTAACCCAATCCTGCCAACTCCCCCCTTAGTATTACCCTTAACCTCTAAACCTAACCTTGAAAATGTACCTTTACCTTTAAATTTACACTCGCCTGCATACCTTTTGTACATCTGGAGGATTAAAAGCGATATCCACTAGAGGACAGGTCAGAGCCCAAACATGCGACCTGTAAAATGTTTTAGCGATTTCATGCAACTATTCTGGAACACATATTTGTCTGGAGATGTTAAACACACGGACGATGACAAAGATTAAGACGTAAAACAGACTTTTCGGTAGGTATGTAGGCTACATAAGAGGTTTTTATTAAATTCAAACACTAACTGTAATGAGGAAATCATTTAGTGTTAATACTTAAAAACTGTCTAGAACAGTACACAAGTGTGTGATTTGAGACACAGCTCTAGTTTGTTCAGTCTGTTGTGGACATCACGTCACATATGCGCTATACTGCCCCTCCACTGTTCATGTTGGTATTGCACCTTGCGCATGCGTCACGTAAATGTTTTGGGATGCACAAAATCGATGCGCCGAACGAACGCACAATACGCGCAGCAGCACTATCTTGCGTAAGCATACTTGCTTTTAAGTATAACCCCGGCTTAAATCTGACATGTACCGTAACACCTCAACCTAACACTTTCCATCAAAGACTAAGGGGCTCTTCTATATAGCTGAGGCAGCAGGAGCTCGGCTTTTCTTTCCATTCCTTTTCGCTCAAGAGTTACATAACTCTACATCAATGTTGTTTACACTGACTCTCACCTATAGTGTTGTCTATAAATAGACCACCAGAAAGGGCTGTTTATACACGTGACCTATCCTCGAACAGAGAATGAGAAAAAGGAGTTGGGGTAGATGTTTATGCTTTGTGTCACGGGATGGTGGAATAATGTATAAGGTTGATCTAACAGTGTGGCACTGGCGGCACAGAGAGCACGTTGTACATCTTGTATAATGTACTCTCCTCGCATGTTTAAATCACTATTGCCCTCCTTGTATGATATCTCAAATCATTAGGCAAATTGGTGGCTGCACCTATGAAAATAAGCCATCAAAGAAATAACAATGTGTTTCTCATTCATTTGATGGCAGTTGCCACGGCAACAACACATTGGACTTATAAATGAAAGATAGAGAGAAAGAGGAACAGAGAGAGGGGGAATGAGATATAAGAGAGAGCATGAGAATGTGGAATCTATTCTTGGGAGTACTAGTTCGGCGGGGTGACTGACAGCTTGAGTAAGGAATCACAGCCTTGACATAGTGGCTGTGATCTTCCTCACTTTGATCCACCACCTTTCTCTTTTATAAAGGCATGGAACTCGCATTTCTGGCCCGTTAGACGTCCAAGTCGGAACACAATTACAGGCGACCCCCAAATCTTCAATTTGCCCTTGTGATAGTGTGAAAGCCGATTTGTACTTTGTGTAGCAGACAACTACCCTAACAACTGTTGCAGGCCGAGAGAAGACATCCATTATCCAATCCAACTTATATGCCAAACAGGCTTTAGGAGGGTTTTCGACTTTAAGAATATTAAAGCACTCCAGGAGCAATATGTGTCTTGCTCAAGAGCTAAATGTGGTATTAAGAAGCTTTGTTCAAATCCTCTAGTACCCCACTGGGAATTAAAAGCATTAAGCCTCCCATTACTAATATAGGGCCTTTAACCAGTGACCTAGTGCCAGGCGTGACATTTTTAAAGCCAATTTCAGAGCGCTGAAGCTTGAACCAAACAGACTTAGGCCGGGGTTATACTTGTTTTTAACTACGCTTACGCAAGATGGCTGACACGCGTGTACTGCGTTTGTTTGGCGTGTCAAATGTGCGCCACAAAAAAACGGAGCAATACCAACATGAACAGTGGAGGGGCAGTATAGAGCGATGTGACACGATGTTCACAACAGACTGAACAAACTAGAGCTGTGTCTCAAATTGCATACTTATGTACTACTCTAGACAGTTTTGAAGTATTAACACTAAATGATTTCCCTTTACGATTAGTGCTAAATTAAAAATAAAATAAAAACTCATGTAGCCTACAAAGCTACAGAAAAGTCTGTTTTACGTTCTAATCTTCTGGATCTTCTAGATGAGTAAATACTTTTAAATGTAAGGTCATAGTATATTAGCAATTTGAGACGCAGCTCATGACAATCACGGTGACGGTGAAAAGTTTGAAAGAGGAACTAACAGGAGCTTGTCCGTGTGTTTAACATCTCCATGCTGCTGCACAGAGACAAATGTGTGTCCCAGAATAGTGGCATGAAATTCACTAAACATTTTACAGGTCATCATGGAAACCTGCTGGACAGGGATGTTTCTGCTCTGACATGCCCTCTAGTGCATATCGCTTTTAATCCTGCAGATGTACAAAAGTTATGCAGGCGAGTGCGTGAACAATGACGCTCGCAGAGTCACGCATCAAGTATAATCCCAGCTCTTCCCCTCCTGAGCTTCCATTATCATTCCCTCATTCGGTTCTTGATGCCCAACACATAACACACCCTCTCACATCAGAGGATCAGGATACATCAGGTTGGAGTATCCTGGAGGGACGTGCCATGAAAGGGGAGAGGAGATGGCCTAGTCATTTCAAAAGCACCACCTTTACAGTACAGTGGAAGAGATGAAAGGCAACAGAGGCCTTTGCACTATAGATGCTAGATCCAGCTATCCAGCTACTGCTCGCACTCAATTGGCTGAGAGCTTCTTTTTTTTTGGGAGACTGACATGTTTTCTCATCCGTATTCTCTCATGACTCCATCATAGCATCATCCTTTTATATAAGAATGACCACATAACCAACAATCCCAGGTCTCAGACCAATGGGTACTTGACCAAATCTTGGAAATGATTACTTTAATATAACTCACAAGCGATCATGTTCTGAGACACTATGAGAAAAGTGGATAAAGACAACTGAGCAGTGGTAAAGCAGTTGTTGTCCCTGACTGAATGGCCTCAAGCACTTTGCTTGCTAACATAAAAGAATTTGGTTTATATCATGTCGCCTTGAAAAGTCACTGACAAATCAAAAAGCGCTTTAGTCAGTCTTTTTGCCTCTTCTTCTGTTTAGACATCAAGTGGCTAGAAGGCCACAGAGTGAGACACATTGTAGAGTGGCAGAGATGAAAGTAATGATATCCCACAAGGAACTATAAAAGAGAATGGATAAGATAAAGGCTAGAGAATTCCCCTGAACAGCAGGGATGGAGAGAGACAAAACAATACACAGCACAATTCCTGAGATACTTGACCTTAAAGTGACCTTGTAGGAAAGTGGAAGTGGAAAACTGCTGTTGTTCTTATTCCTTATAGATTGCTTCTTCTCTATTCTCGTCCTGCAGAGGAGGGGGCCAGACGATGACTGGCGGCTGCCAGAAACTCACCGCAGACACCGTCGTCACTATGACTCCCACAACATGCTGACAGGAATCCAATTGCCACGGTAACAATATCAACTGCACACCTGCCCACTGAGGGTTCAAAGGAAGTGACACACCCTCTACAGTAGGTAACGCCCTCAAGGCCCGGGCAGCCAGAACACCTCAACGCCCGCTTCTCAGCACTGCCTTGACTTTCATGCATGTAATTATTCTATTAGGGACTTCGTCTGTAATGAAAACACGGAATCATACCATTAATCACCCATCGCCACCTGCTGGCAACATGACCAAGCTAAAACAGCCCCTGCACTAATTCACTAAGTGAATGTGTAACTTAAATACTCATCCCGGGTTTCACTGACTGTGTGTGCATGTGATCAGAGTGGCAACACAAGGCTTTAATGCGCGGTTCTGTCATTTTAAGCGAGTTTGATGTATGAATTATGAATCACGCAGCTGCTGTAGAATCATTCAGAACAGCAGGAGCAGTTTGTGAGAAATTGAAAGCGTTAGTGCTGGATGTGAGCAGCTCTGCAGCTCACATGCAGCCAATCAAAAGACAAAGATCCTGCTTAAATTGAGTTATCTCATAGCTGCACTAGCTTAAATTAGCATTATCGTAGCAGCAGTGAATTGGACAAACAAAACCTCCTTATGAAGTGAGGTACTAGTTTCATCATTAAACATATAGACTTTTTTCATAACAATGTAAGAATTAAGGATTATCCAGGTTTTAGCATTGCAGTGTAACTAACAGCACAGATTAAACTAGATTTTACTAATATGGGTCTCTAAAGTGCTGTTTTTTAAAGGCAGTACAAAACTTATATAAAATAATAGGCCTGGTACATCTATGTGACTTATACAACAAAGCAACATATATATATTGATTTTTTTTCTCTCTCTAAGCAAACAGAAATTAGTGGGTGTGTCTGCCGAGTCCACTTCAGAGCTAAATTGATACTTTTGGTTCGTTTGATATTTGGTTTGTTTTGGTTTCACACTGCACTGAATTAAACAAACCAAAAAGCAAAAAAATTGCTGGAGGGGCGTTTGGGAGGGGCGGGGCTAAAAATGTACTTGTAAAACTCTGCAATGAGTTGCGTCTCAAATTTTATTCATTGGTCAGAAATACGGCAACGGAAAAAGATAAACAAACCATTAGCAAGTGCGCAGAGAAATCACAGAAATCACCCGCGCACGGAGAGAGAACACGGATTAGATAATTATATAAATAACTAGGTTGAAATATTTTGTATCCACCGTTTATTTTCTTTTTTGTACTTCGGACCAAATATCCAGAACGCATCGTATTTCTACAGCACTTCGGTTCTTGTCCTTTGGCTCAGTTTAGCAGCTCGCATCTTTAAAAAAATGCTGCCTTTAATCCAGAACGATTAAATTAAATTTTATTTTATTTGTATAGCGCTTTTAACAATGGACATTGTCACAAAGCAACTTTACAGAAATCCGGATGTAGATCTAGTTCCCTAATGAGCAAGCCAGAGGCGACAGTGGCAAGGAAAAACTCCCTGAAAGTAAATGTAATAAAATCAATTAAATGAAACAAAGAGCTAATATTATTATTTATGACTGTCATACTATCCGTGCCTTGAAATAGGTCAGTTTATATAGTGAACTACAAAAGTATTTTGAAGAGAATATCCTGAATTTCCTGAAAATCACATCTTATAGATGGGGAAACAACCCATACTCATAGGTGCTTTGATTTATTGTAGTCGCCTGGTTATTGATGTCTGGACTCCCAGCATCAGGGACAATTAGTGAAAACATTGGTGCTAAATATCTGTTTGAAAGTACTCCAGGAAAACTTAATGCAGCCTAAACTGTCCACTTAAGAATATCATGCACCACAGCATCCAACTCTGAAAGGCTGTCCACCCAGCTCACTCTAGACAAGGCTGGCTGCCTTCACAAACACTTTTTGATACCCATCTCAAATCTCGCCTTTGATTTCAATGCATTGACGGACAACATGCACCAACACATGCCGATGCATAAAAATGATGCTCCACCATCCGTTAAAATAGTTTCTCAGCGCTTAACTTTTAACAGAACGTACTGTAATGTGGCCATGCGTCAGCCAATAGGAGACAGTCTGGGCAAGGTTTTAGTCATTCACATCAATGTTGAGGAAGATCAAGGAGAAACTAATCACAGTTGTCAGTCAGCTCACATCCAGAGCGGTACAATCCAGCACTAAAAATCTATAAGAGCATCTCACAGCGAGCCTCGGCTTGGCACACTGTCAGTGTGAGGGCAAAATACATACATTTCACCTAAAATTTATCTCTGCCCACAAAAACGGCTACGACAATCTATGCGTTTTCTGATGGATGCCGAAAACTCCTTGTGAAAGCAGCCTTTTTCCTGTCCGTCACTCATTATCCACACAATGAGTCTGCAACTGTAGTTCTGTAGCTCAGTTCCTGTTCCTGAGTTCCTGTTGGAGTGCCAAATGTATACTGCAGCTGCTGAAATCCTTTTCCGTCCGGGTACAGCAGGATCAGTGGTCCCCAACCTGCAACAGCTAACACATGCTCAGTAACGTAGCGAGCTTAACTCAGTTCAGCCCATTCTGATCTAACTTGCATTCTTGTGGGAATCTGCAGTCCGAACTAAGTTGGGTAATTCATTCCACCACCGCGGAATCACCAGTGAAGTACCATGCGGTGGTGGTATCACCGGCGCTGTTCACTTGCAGACCGTAGCGAACAGGGCAGAATGTAGGCCCTGATGAGTGACAGCATGTAGGTGGATGAAATTCCATTGGTTACTCTACAAGCAAGCATCAAGAACTGGAATTTAATATGAAAAGCTACAGGAAGCCAGTGGAGTGAGATGAAAAAGGGTACAACATGTGCCTTCTGGTTGATAGAAGACCAGACGCTATGTTGCATTTTGGATCATCTGCAATGGTTTAATAGTGCAAGCTGGTAGTCTCACTAAACTGCAGGACTGACACAAATGCACATGCATACAAACATCATAAAATTGTGTCCATTTTATGTGAGAATTGTAGTGTCTGCAGTTTATTCTGTAGTACCGTCCTACTCAGTCACTCTTAATTAGCTAGGAGCAAAAAACATTTCCCTTTTCTTTGTACTGTGCTCTCCTGATTCTGCAGGACTTAGAGAGTGTGTGGGGGGTCAGCGACGTGATAGGTCAGCGTTTTCCACAACCCTGCAGCCCGTTGTCATTACTACGTCTCTTTTTTCTTTAACGGGCAGGTCATGAACTCTTTCTCAATAGCACATATGCGGACACACTTACACAGACACACACCCACACACATAAAAATTGAGGTATTAAAATGCCGGAAGGAGAGAGAAAGAGAAAAAACAAGAGTGAGAGGTTTAGAGTGTAAAGAGAGAAGTGTTAAAAAAGATGCTAGGTACAAGTGCATAGTGTTTGTTTGTTTCATTACTTTTTTTTGTCATTCAAAAAATTCTAAATGTGGCCTTGCCCTCAACGTGTTTCCCAACCAACAAACAAGTTGTGCAAACTTACTCGTGTGTGTGCTTGGAAACAACAGGAGTATGGTGTGTATGTATTTACAGGCATGCATGCGTGCTATTGTGTCAACCTGTGTGCAGGTGTGCAAGTCTGTACTAAACACACACTGACTCAATGTCTGGGCATTGCACACTCCTCTGAATGCAGCAGTGAAAGATCTGCAGAGAGATGATTAAGGGAGAGAGCTGGACTGATCTCAGCGCACTGTGCTGCCTCTGTGTTTCTGCTCTTCTCTGGGAAAAGCACAAGCTCCACATCCCTCTGTCCTCCAGCCCAGCGGCAGCTGCGCCTGTTTATACACAATAGCTTGTGTTTATATGCAACTGCACGGCAACTTAATAGGTCCACTTGTGCAAACAAAGTCTCGCACATTGCACAGCATGAAAGCACGGTCAATTACAGAGCCTTGGACAATTCCAGACCCAATTCATCATTGTGACATCGTTCTTGCTTGTGATATTGTCTCTGGTTGTTTCCAAACATTTGTCTGAAAACAATGATCCTGATTTAACTATAACAAACAAAAGGGCAATCCGACATTAAATGTAGAGTCATGACATCTGGTTTTGTTGGGTGAAAATGTGTTTGAGTGAAAGTGGGACCATTTGCAGACTCAGCTGGAAGCTGATGCGTCAAAAAATGACTAACACTTTAATACCAATGTACTTTATCTATCAGCAGTGTATTAGTGAAAGTAAATAAGTTGAT
The DNA here is from genome assembly GCA_028565825.1 of Olivaichthys viedmensis. NCBI lineage: Eukaryota > Metazoa > Chordata > Actinopteri > Siluriformes > Diplomystidae > Olivaichthys > Olivaichthys viedmensis. Next base: position 15,268,752 of record JAOUQW010000038.1, on the reverse strand, counting down.
CCTACGGCTATTTAAAGAAATGTTGAGTGGATGTGATAAAAGCCGGAGTAAAAATAGCCGGTAGACACCCAAGAGAGTCATTTTATTATGGCTGTATGGAGTGTGTGTACACAGTACAGAATGAGCACTATGAACACAGAATATTCAAACATTTAGCCTACACACACATCTTAAGCACACCACTCAAATACAAACTAGCCAAGAGCTGTGAAGAGAAACGGTTTGATCTGCTGCTGTAAAAAAAGAAAGAAAGTGTGTAAAGTGGAAAGTTGTTAAATGAAGGTTGTACAGTTCTGACACTGCCGATCCTGTAGTGCTATTAAAATTAATGATGAATAGCCTTTCCACTCTTCAGAGCTTCAGTATCTGAACTAAATCAAACAGTATAATGTGGTGTGTGAAATAGACAATATCAGATATATCTCATAAAGAACAGTGTTGTTGTCAGAGCAACTAAGGCTCTGACATGTGACCTAAGAGAAATAAGGAATCTTTGCATTTCTAACATGAAGGCCTGGTGTTGTTCAATCAGAAACGGTGCTGTCCAGGGTACTGAAACTGTTCCCATAATTCCATAACCATGTCACATATTATTTTATTTTCAAGTCTGCATCATTAAGTGTCATAAAAGAAGCACTTTTATGTTCTTTTATGTTGAGTTTACTGTTGATATATCAGCAAAATCAACGAAGGAACTGGAGTAGTTAAACTGACACAATATTAGAATACAGCACCAGTCAAAAGTTTAGACACACCTGCTCAAAAGTTTGGACACACCTGTTTTTCAGTTTTACTATTTACTACTATTTTAGAATAATAATAAAGACTTTATTGCCATTTACACTATGAACACAGTGACCAAGAAAAGTGTTAAACAAATCAAAACTATTTTAGAATTCTTAACAGTGTTCCTGATG
>JAOUQW010000038.1:15236154-15267735 GCA_028565825.1 Olivaichthys viedmensis | reverse complement strand
AATGTATACATGGGCATTAACCTCATTATTTACATTTGTCTTAGAAACAAATTTCAACTATAAGCCTTTATCAAAATATCTTTAAGACAATGAAAACTATATATTCAATCTAGTGTGTCCAAACGTTTGACTGGTACTGTATGTTCAGAAATGAGCTGTTACACACAGCTATCATGAAAAGGTATTTAATCTGACTGAACTAATGGAGCTCTGTGGGCCTCATTATAACTCTTCCACCCCAGCGCTAACGTGAGACACATTACACACTAGACGTTAAAGGAGTGTCATTCCCCTGCAATCCCCCAAACACTTTTACAGAGGGAGGCCGCTTCAAATCTCACACTTACAGCCAAATAAAACACTAAGGGAGCCCATAAAGCTCACCCAGCCCTGCGCTAACTGCAGACTTATTGCACCATTCCGTTCACACACACTCCAAATCCGTTCGCCACTCTCTCTGCTCCACTCCGGCTGGCTGATGTAACAGCGCAATGAGCTATTGCGTGCTGCTCACTACTGGGTTTTGCAGTCTGTCTTTGGGAGGACAGGCAGAAGACAGGATGTCCCCTTGCCAAGAGTCTATTAACTAATCCCCTGTTTATAAAGTCTACTTCAGTATCTTACAAGACTGATCGGCTAGATAAAACACAGGGTTTTATTTCTAAGCAACTACTTAACAAAACACGGCGCGGCCAAGGCATCCATAGGCCCGGGAACTCTTCTGGGCAAGAGTTCACTGGCGTGAATGCAAACACTTATTAAGCTTTTATCATCAACAATCATTCGTTATAATTATTAGGCTCATTAGTCAAAAAGCACAAATAATAACACCCGAAAATATAGCGCTGTTACTGTACTTCTATTTTTATCTATGTTAATCATAACTGTCATCTTTTGGTCAATTTTTAAAAGCAATAAAGCGTTAGTCCATGGTTGTCTTTCAGTCACGGTAGGGCTCGTGTTCATGTCATCTGGGCTTCACAAACGCAATTCTTAAACTGCAGTCTTAGCTTGTCTCTTCTATTTTTAGTAGCGAGGACAAGGTTTAAAACTTGAGTAATCATTATAATAACATGTGTTTTCATGGAGCCATTGTTTGGTTTTAAAGTAGTCTTTTTTACAGTGTTGTGGTGTCTGCTAAGAATAGAATGGTAACTCCCAGACAAAACAACTCCTACTAAAAAATAAGATGCTGGGTTATTTGAGTGGCAAAGGGACAAATAAAATTATCTTCTTTGTTAGCAGAGTGTGAAAGACAAAGGGAGAGAAACGGACTAAACAGCGGGCTAAAGAGTTAGAGCCGTAATGATTCTTAAGAGCAGTCGACATCACCCGCGCGTCTGAGGAACAGGGCCAAATTTCCATGATGCAGTGCTGCTTGGCTTTGAAGGTGTGGGCCAGGAAACTCACTCTCTTCAACTCTCTCTCTCTCTCTCTCTCTCTCTCTCTCTTTCCCCTCCTCCCTCTCTATCTTTTCCCTTTTGGGTACCATTAAGGAGAGTAGGAGTTAAAGGCACAAGCTCTTTTCCATGTGATGAGCACAAATCCTGTTCTAACAGGATCCAGACCTGGGGAAACTGGTGAGTTCCAGCAGCTGACAGGCTCCATAAACGCTGCTGGCATACGGGGAGACAGCAGCAGGTTCTCATCAAACCCCAAACGCCTGCTCCCTCACTCCCTCGATCCTCTCTCTCTTTCTCTTTCCTTCCACCTCGCTCTTTCACTCCCACTCCACATGGGTTTGTGCTAACCAGATGTCAGACGTATAGCCACCAAGAGAGGAGAGGAAGACAAACATAGAGTGAAACAGACAGAGAAGTGAAGGAAAAGAGGAGGAGAGAAGGGGGAATGGGACAGGCAGGTATGAGGACAGAAAGACAGAGAAATAAGGGAAAATAAATGAGAGAGCCAGCAACATTATGAGATCCATTTTGACCTCACAGTGTCTATACAGAGATGTAAATCCCATGAAGGGAGTTAATAAGTGTACATATAACTCAATAAAAGAGAACAGATGTCTAAGAAGATGGGCTCACAATGGCCTGAGTGTGTGGATTTGGGGCCAAGGCTCTGCTGCCGTGAGTGGATAGAGGTCCTGTGGCTACTGCTGCTACTGTGCTGAGAGTGAGTGTTTCTGCACACTGTCACCTGGACTGTGTCAGCAGTCAGGGCCTGGAGAGGGGCTTAGCAACCACTTGAGCTGCAGGCAGAGGATGGGAGAGAGGAGAGGAGAGAAGAGAAGAGAAGAGAAGAGTAGAGGAGAGGAGAGGAGAGGAGAGGAGAGAAGAGAAGAGAAGAGAAGAGAAGAGAAGAGAAGAGAAGAGGAGAGGAGAGGAGAGGAGAGGAGAAGAGAGGAAAGGAGAGAAGATAAGAGGGAGGAGAGGAGAAGAAGAGGCACCAGCTCAAATTCTCCCCTCCTCAGCAGTTTCTCCAGACGTGGTATAGACGAAACATGAGCAGCCGGACACAACCCCTCCCTAGCCACCGCTGGGTGACCTGCCTCAGACAGTGTGATACTTCTTGTGGGTAGATGTGCAGAACGTGTGTGTGTGTTCGAGAAAGAGGACAGAGAAAGAAATACGGTGTTGTATGGCATTATTAGCTTACTCAGTAAGAGCCCTGTCTCCATGTCGGTGTTAGTAATGCACTGTGGGCATTGGGAGGTGTTGGGTTCCTCTGAGATGGTGCAAGCCCTGCACTTCACAAGACTCTTATCACACTTTCTACTAAACTCTCTTTTCTCTCACTCTCTGTCTAGCTACCTCTCATACAATTAGAGCTGCTTTTTCAAAGCAAACTCTGTTTACCCTGCAGATCCTTGAGTCGCTGTCGCTGTTTGCTGGAGCAGATATATGAAGTCACTGGGACAAAAGCAATGAATAAACAATTGTTAAAATTCTACCCTGTCTAAGGTCCACAGGAGGTCTACAGGAAAGTAGAGTGTCTGTGATGGACACACAATACTGTCTAATGAGAGACAATGGGCCTTCACTCAACCACTATCTTCACCTCTTATCCTCCTAATTCACTATGGGTTTCCCATCACACATCACCACTGTGAGTTGTCTAATGCTTCCATCACTGAGGCTTCTTATTGCCATATTGCTGTGGATCCCAATGCAAAAAGGATTATTTAGTAGACACAGCATGAGGTCACTCTAATTATTACTCAGCGTACATTCATCTTTAGCTCTAAGAGCAGAGACCGTTCTTTTGAGTTCTACCTGATGAGCGTGAACAGCAAATTACCAGATGCAGTCAGTGAAATTTTGATACTCAAAGGTAGAGAACAAACTAAATCAAATGAACTGTATGACGATAAGCCATGTCATGAAGCTACAATTACTGAAACACAGAGAAAATCCTAAATGGAATTCGAAAAGCAACAGTAAGGACAGACTTTTTTTGCATTTACACAGTGCAACTGAACTGCTGTGCACTGTTAGACTGATTCCACAGGAAAACTATGATTAACTCAACAGGGAACAACACTAGCTCATGACGTAAAACAGATATGAGAAATGAGTGAATGGGTGGAGGAGAGGAAATGCATTATGAGGTCCGCTCACTGCCAAAGATATCTAAAAGACGAGATGGAGTTTAAATTCCTTCATTCTTCATTTCTTTACTCAGTCATTTTCATAAATTACCTAATAAAACCTGATCAGCTTAAGAGGCTGGTTTGAATAAAATATGGAACAAGATGTGGTAAATTAAAAAACGTAATTCTCTTTCCTAGACAGATGTGACTTTTCTCCTTTATAAAGGCAGTAAACTTACTCACCCCAGAAAGTATCACTATGACAGCTACACCGGGCAATTCCTAACTCAATTTTCCTGGCAATTATGCAGTCTGCAAGCTTTAGCGTGTGTACACATACGGCGAGAGTTTCAATGGAGTGACACCGTCATGGCTGGCTGTGCTGGGTCAGACTGCGCTTTCTAGTTGGCATAGGTAGAGACAGAGAGATAGACAAGAGCAGACCCAGAGAGAGCATACTGTCAGCCAGCCAAATCACTGTCAGACAAATACCTCTGAGACAGAAAGAGAGAGAGGTTAGAGAGGGAGAAAAAGATATACACACATATATACAGAGAAAAGAAAGACATGAGAGACAGTTCAATATACTGTCTGAGGCTGGAGTCTTTGGAGTTTAGTGAGAGGTGAGCCACTGTGACCCCAGCCCTGACACAGAAACTGTGCAACACTTTCCTTACTGCTATCTTCTGCAGGCTCCCTGGTGCTCTGTTTATTGTTTATTGCTCATTTTAATCCTAGGTTTTAACTCCTTAAACTTGAATCAGAGCAGCAATTCCATAGCCATAATATCCTAATCGTGAACATCAGACTGGTTTATGTGATGCTGGGTCAGTAAGTCACAAAACTAAAATGTATAAATGTGTTAACATGTGATGAAATTAGGACTGACAACTCGCAAATTGATGCTGTTGGTGAGTATTTTCCATGCTGCTTTTCTAGTAATACTGTTTTCACTATTACACAGAGTGACAGTAAAAAAGATACACACACACATGCACACACACTTCCATCTATATAAACACTTGTGTCATCCCTTAGACCGTTGGCTTGTTATGACATTAATGATAATTTGAAAAAAAGCAGATGGACATAATGTGTCATCCTTGAATTGATGCTGTCCATGTAAGGTTACAGTAGTCAGAGTCTATCCCTCTCCAAGGGTACACTGGCACACACACACTCACTAACACACGTAACACACTAAATCATCCACTTGAAAAATAATTGCTTTTGTGAAAATGTACAACCTTGCCCCTTCTGTTCTGGTGAGATTACTTTCCCTGTAAACGTGTGTGTGTGGGTGGGAGTGTCGCTGAAGACTCACGAGCATGTGTAGTGAGCAACATGTGCTGTGGAGGAAATTGAGTCTACTAATGGAGCTCTATTATAGTGCACTGCTGCATGTTATTACATGTGCAATTAGGACATGTGCACAGTAAATCTCCTTTCGCCTTCACACCACTTCACATAAAGGTTTACCCAAAGAGAACCCATTAAGTGGCTGTTAAAACCACTCCAGCACGCTCTGTTTTCCATGATAAATCAGGCCTGAACAGCTGTTTACCGCCTGAATTACTTCAGTCCCAAATTGCGGCACCAAAAGGGCTGAACCACACTCCAAAGAAGTCTGTAAAGTAGTGAGCTGTAAAACATAGAGCAAAACACGGGTAAAGCCTCAACATGTGTCCTCAGCCAGAGATCCCCCAAACTCCCCTGTCCAAAAAGTAAAGCATAAAAATATACACAAATATACAGTAAAATAAACATATACATAATTACCAGTGATATGTATTGTTAAAAGATATGTGCAGTAGCCTTTATCAGTTAAATGCCACTATATAACTGTGACTGATGTTGTTGTACAGTTCCATTTTGGCTGAACACTGTGAGAACACACACTGCAGAGTAAAAGCACAGGGAGGGGAAACAGACTTCATATGGAAGAGCAGCATATTGGATGTGCACACTGGCTCAGGGGGTAATACTATTACTATGCAGAGTTATTGGCTGCAACTAACGCATGCATACTTTTCAAAATTGTTTTAATAACTGAACATTTTCTTTGTCAGTTTGCAATAACTTAAGACTAACCAAAATGTTTTAAGGGAAGCAATAAATATTTGTTATAAAATATATGACATTTCCTAAAAATAAATGTAACTATACATTCTTCACAGAAAAAAAGACTGCCTTAGCATCTATATGTGCTACACACACTTCTTTCATACGAACAGTTAGTTTTTCCAGGCGTTCCTTAGAGATACTCTGTCGTGCTCAGTGCTCGGTTTGTGGAGCAGGTTGGACACCTCTCTTGAACCTTTCGAGCTGATTCCTCTCAGAGCACCTCGATTGGGTTAAGGTTGTGTGACTGGGCCATTACATTACAGACAGTACTGCCTCCTTCCTCTCCAAATATCTCTTGCACAGCTTTGAAGTGTGTTTGGGGTTATTGAAAATCAAACATTACACAAAAAAAAGAAAAAGAAAAAAAGGCAAGCCGTACCCAAACTTTTGACGAGCAATGTGCACACATTATAAGTGCAGTCATTAGAGTTGTGAGGAGAAATAACTATAGGGGTGGGGTTAATAAAAGTGGGGTTAATATTTGCATAATAAGCCAACAAACAATTGACTGGATACATAGTTACCTTCTTTCTCATATCAGCATAACTGAATAGTAAAAATGCTGACCATGCTGATTAAAAAAAAGGGCATAACCAGAGATCCCCAGTGAGCAGGCCACTGCTCCCTCCATCTGTTTGTATTTCACAAACACATTAACACACTTCAAAATATGTAAATAGGGCACCGGGGGGCTTGAAGTAAAGTGGTTTAGCCCAGGAGGGGTTGACTGCAACTCTGCAACATATGCATACTCCAACATATGGTCCCTTTTCTTCTTGCTTTCATTTATTTGTTCTTCACAAGGAAAGAATGAAAGTACTGCGTTCATATGGAGTCTGCTGCAGTTGCTACCAATCATGTTAATCTGTGGTCTAACAGAGTGTTGAAAGCTAGCTTGTAGTCTATTGTGCACAGTGCACTCAGCACTGGTTTCTTCTCTCTAACAAGCTGGATGTTGGAGTTACTCATCAACTTGCTACAATCTTATCTAACCCTTGTCTTATCTCAGTACTTTGCTGGCAGGTGTGGCTTGCCCAGGAAAAAAACAGGATACAAGCAAAAAGCAAGTTCATTATACATTATACTTCAGAGATGAACAGGAAACCACACACACACACACACACACACACACCTGTATCCCCTGGGATGGGGTTAACTTGTGATGTTTCTGAGGAAGACTGAAATGTGTCATTTCTTAAATGAGGCAGACATTGATCAAGTGCGCGCACACACACACACACACACACACACACCTGTATCCTCTGGGATGGGGCTAACTAGTGATGTTTCTGAGGAAGACTGAAATGTGTCATTTCTTAAATGAGGCAGACATTGATCAAGTGCACACAAACACACACACACACACACACACACCTGTATCCTCTGGGATGGGGCTAACTAGTGATGTTTCTGAAGAAGACTGAAATGTGTCATTTCTTAAATGAGGCAGACATTGATCTAGTGTTAACCTGCTCAGAGTAGCGCCTGCTTTCATTAGCAGGGTGGGAGTCAACCGGCTCAGGGTCAGGGGTGGCTCTAAACACGGCCATCTATTATCTTTACTTAGCCAGCCCAGTAAACACTTACTGATCAATATGGAAACATTACAATTACAGAAAGACAGACACTTACACTCTTAAAGACAGGTTTCTGAAGCCCCAAGCTGAGGGCAACAGAGCTACAGTCTACTGGCCTCTATATCAGAAAATCAACCAAACAAAAAAGGAAATATTTTCCAATATTCTACAGACTTCAAATAAATGATCTGGTTAATAATCAGAATAAAAAAAAAAATAGATGTGGACATTGACAGTGTTTTCCACAAACAGATAGCGAGTTTATTATCCTTTGCTCTTAATTTGCAATGTTCAGCGAGTGTAGGTAGGGATTTTAATCATGTAGACAAAGTGGTCTAATTGCCTCATTAGGCTCCTCGGCCACACCTTCACTTTAATCGAGAGAGATAGATGGAGAGCAGGAGGGAAGAAAGACAGAGAAAGAGAAAGAGAAAACGACAGTTAATCATCAAGACAGTAGAGTTAACACGAAATATGTAACCTGTTATGCAATTGCCCAGTCTCGCCTTCAGTACTGAGTCACATAATGCATAATGTTATGTAATGGTTATTTCCAGCTTTGATTAGTCATGCAGATGCCCTAAAAAAGCAGTGGATCTGCGTATAGAAATAAGAGAGGGGGAACTGAGGGGCATGGGATATGATGATAAGGAGGATAGATTAAAAAAAAAAAACAATGCAAGAGAGAGTGGGACAAAGTGATCAAGATTGTGGGGTTGATGAGAAGAGCTAGGATGATGGACAAAGAACTGTACAGCTGGATACTAAAATTACACAATATGGATAGGCACCCTGAAGAAAAGAAGAAGAAAAAAAGAAGAAAAAGAAAAGGAAATTAGAGAGATTTTACGTCAATCATGCCCGTATAAGTGGTATAAACAGTGTCAAGTGGGGCTTGGTCTGCCTGCTGGACATAGAAAGGGACAGAAAATGGAGACTCTCTCTCTCTAAGTGTTAATATTACTTTATTACATCAGCATTGCCGCTGGGCTAAAAGCCAATCCTTTGTAGAGAAAGCCAATCCTGTAGAGAAAGCCATAGGAAAATACACACCCCCTTATCCTGAGCACCAGACAGCAGCTTTCTCAAAGGGGAGCACAGTAAACGACCCAATGTTAAATTAACACCTACTTAAGACACAAATGTTCACTGCAAGAGTTAATTTACTATTGGTGATTTTACTGTATAGTTCCGCTAAGAATGAAATAGGTATTTTTTAGCATATTTTGAAGTATTAAGGTTGCCATGTTGTATACTTTTCCAGTATGTCATTTGTTTCCTGATGTCCATCAAAAATAGTTGTATGGTATCTGAGTTTCCTCATTAGCGGACTTGTGAATAAAATAAATCATTTGACTGATACACTCATGGTTTGTGGGTGTGTAGTCATTATGCATTCTGTCGTGCCTGATTGATAAAGCAGTCGGTGCTGAAAGGTTTCAGTTTAGAAACTGAAATTTTCCAAAACTTCAAGTAATTAACAACTTAGTTTCTTCATGGATGTGTGTTTTGATGTGTTTACGTAACACATCCGTACTGCAGAAAATGACCATTTCTGAAGTATGGAACGTTCAAAATGTCTAAATACCACTAAATTAACAGAATAGTTCATTTTTGTATTTATTAAAACTACATTGACCCTTCTCCCCCATTCTCTTGAACAAACACATACTCACTTGCCTTTGTAGAATAATTCATGGTAGCAAACAGCAAGAAGCACATTTATGGCTATATTACAGATTGCTGGGAGATGCAATTAGCATGGAAACTGATATCTTGAAAAGGGGGTGAATAGCAGTGTGTACACTGTAGGATGCTCACTCAAGACCAGATCCCTCCATCCCTTACTGGGGAAAAAGGAAATGAGACATTGTCTGGGGGTGGATGGTGGGAAAATATAGCATCTCCTTTATTTTGCGTGCAAGGCGGGAAGGTCTCTCCATATTTCTCGTTTTATTTTATTGGTTGGACTGTAAAAAAATATGTCCCAGTAGTGCTGACTGGATCTTTTATTCGCTGATCTCCACACAGGCAATCCTTTCTCAGCCCCCAAAATAGCAGTAGAGCCATTCATCATCCTTGAACAGAGGGGCTCCATCGCCATCTCCATCATCATGACCCCATACAGATTATATTTGGAAATGGGAGGAAGACTGAGGTTTGCGCAGACAAGAAAGGCACACAGAGATGCTATGTATACTGTATACTGTATTCTATGTATACTGTTTCTATATTTTTGTATATGCCATCAAAAGGCTTGGCTTACACTTTTAAAAAATAAACCTTGTTGTCATATTATAAAATAATTATGAACTACAAACAACCCTCAATATGTACAAAATGCAAAACAAAAACGTGATTCTTGTTAAAGTTCAACTAATTTAAAAGATGTAAACAAAAATTTATAGTTCTTTTAGCTCTAAATTATTCAGAGTCTAAAAGTCAGTTTAATGCTTATAATAAAACCTCAGTTATGGATGAAAAAAAGGAATATGAAAAAGTGTGTTGACAGATAAGGCACCAAGCGTTGTGAAGGAGTATAACACAACATTCAAATGCCTCTCAAAGAGGTGTGTATGCATATTTCTGTGTGTGTGTGTGTGTGTGTGTGTGCTTGTGTGTGAATGTGTATTATGCTATCTTTTTCAAGGTCTTTCTTCCCACATTCCACATCATGAATAGAGCCACCACATTCAGGTCAAAGCGTTTAGACATGAGAAAGAGCAAAAGCAACAACAAAAATAAATGTTTTAATCTGAGTAAAAAATGGTGAAGGTTGAGAATGAATAGAATTTATCTGCAACCATGAACTGAAAGTGTGTGTGCTCCTGAACTGGGAAGTTTTGCTTCGTGCTGCGTGGAGGCAAGATGTGGGAGAACCTTGGGATTGATCTTTTACTACTATGGTGGGGGGCCTGAAGAAAATGTGTCCTGCTGCCAGAACCTTTTGGCTCTAGTTATTTGCATCACAGCCACGGGTATTGTCTTATTCAGAAGTCTGAAAACTACAGGCTACACGTCCTCAGTTATAGTTCACAGTGCCCCATGGGGGGAGCTGTGCACCATGGCAATACACACCAAATCAGAGAGGTACTCATGAAATCATGGGACCTCAAACACATTGCAGGAGCAATAAGGAGCGATGAGTGGCCTCTTTAAAACATCTGTCTTGGTGCCGCCAACACCAAGAAGGAAATTAGCAGAGGCTTATGTTTTTTTTTGTTTATTGTTTTTTTAATAATACAATCGCTGATCATGTTGTAGAAAACATACCTAAATATAATAACGTTTCTCATTTCTATGGCTCTACTTTACAACTGCATATATTGCTCATAAAACATACCGCCCACACAAGAGGACTAATGATACCATGTACATACTGATAGTTTTATTTGTATGTATTGTATGTTTCATCTGATTTAATATCTGTATAATGGTATCTGATGTTCCCAAGTAATAAAAGTAATATCAGACAAATCTGTTTTTACGAGTATTTCATTGCCATTTTTATGCAGAGCAGTGGCAGGACGGTTTGGCCCTGTGAATATGCTGACATCATCTGGTGTGCAGAGGGAAATAAATAGAAAGCTAGTGAATATAGGACAGGGGTGCACTGCACAGAAAATGCATGTAATTTATTATTCTCGTCTTATTTATATTCTCATTGCCTTTTAATGTTTAGAAAAATGAGCAATACAGGACAAGTGTAGATGAGAGGAGAGGAGAGAAAAGTAGAATAATTCTCAGGAAATTCAGCCAGAATGACAGGGTAAATCAGAAACTTTTAGCAGTCTGAATGTGAAACCGCCACACCCACTCTGTCTGACCATGTTCTCATAGCAACAGGTGCTTTTAATGTTTGGGCTCCATTTGTGATGAGCTAAATCCAGCCTTACCCTGATGGGAGGGGAGAGAGGTCGGCTTTTATGTACACTGTGTACTATGCGGACATGTAACATAGCGCGAGTACACATATACCTTCTCCACTCACAGCATTTCCACGCCAATGCTCTTCAATGCTAAAGTTAAATTAAATTCAAATCTTATATATGCCCGTATATGAAGGTTTTTAGTCGTACAAGTCATTTGAAATGTCTAGCAGTAGTAGGTCAAGGCAACTGGACTTTTCGCCACTCAACCAGGGGGCTTTAGTTTTTCTACTGAATAGTGGGGATTCACACAAAGAGGTTGCTGGGTAATTTTCCACCATCCTATTTACCATTTGTTAAAGCCCCTTGAACAAATGGTAAAACACCTTCAGGCTTTTAAAACAAGTCCAGTCATTTTGACATCCCACAAATTACAGCATCATTAATTTAACTTAATATAGAGTGCTTCTAAAAAAGCCTTCCAGTCCATTCAGTGGCGACTCAGTGAAGCTAAACACAAGAGCCTGGCCTAAAGAGATTATAACTAGGCTCTCACTGAAAAGATTCCCTCTGCTTTTCCTGATTCAGGCTGATCAGCTGGCGGCTGCTAAGCCAATTAGCTGTGATGGCAGTGGCTCGCTCTCAAGTGGCGTCCCGCAGAGCAGCACCGGGCAGTGCCAGCTCCAACGGCATGGCCCAGGCTGACTGCTACTCAGAAGCCTGTTCTCTCAGAGCCATGTGTGGGTCATCATTACATGGGTCTCGAGAGACATGGCCTGGAAATGCCCCAGTTCTGGTGATTTTTAATTCATGTCCGGGTATAAACAATCAGCTGGTGAAAAGGGGGCTTTCCACCTGAAGAGGCATGGTAAAAACTGCTGAGAGCACACCTTTTCCTGCACACCTCAGAAACTTGGGATTAAAGAGAACAACTAGTTCTATATTTATATTCTCTCTTTCTTCATCTCTTCCCCATTTTCCTGTAACTTCTTACCTTCTGTTGGCCTAAATATTTCATTTACACATTTACACAGACCCATTACATCAAAGCATTCATTTGTCATTATTGGTTAAAATTGCATTCTGACTGAGACATAGCAAGAAATAATCATTCATTGCAACTCTCAAGACAAGTTAAAAGCTTGTGAATGAAGTCAAAAGCTGTCAAAGCCATTTCATCCTTATCCTAAATTATTCACAGTATGTGTGTAGGGATTAAATTAAAGTAACAGTACTCACAAGCGTGATTAAGTTTTTAAAAAGTAATCTTTGTAATTTTCACCCCATCACTGTAAGTAAAAAAAAAGAGCTCTCAAATCAGTTAACACAACACTTCGTTGGAGCTAAAGTAAGCTTAAAGCATACTGTAGCCGTCTTTGAGCATTGACAGCAGCCAAAGAAAGCAAGTGGAAAAAGGGCCCAATGCTGGAACTTCTGAGAGGTTTTTTTTTTTTTTTTAAGTGTGCAGAGTGTGCTGATATATTTTCCATCCATTAGTTAAGTGTGGGTCCTGACACGCATACACACACACACACAAACACAAACATATGGACACACACAAAATTATACACAGATATACAACACACTCACATACACACCAACCACCCCACTTGCTTTCCACTTTTCACATCTGTATTTAATTAACTAATGGCTTTATAATCAGAATCAGTGTGATCATATTTGATCTTCTGTTCCATCAGTAAAAGGAGCCTCAATTATCTTGGGAAAATACAACTACCCATCATTCAGTCACAATATCCTGACCATGTGGCAATAATTCTGTAACACAGGACATTATTTCAGTCTAACGATATGGCACAAACCTTAATTTGTAGACTGTCAATTCATTTATTTACGTGATTAAATTAAACAGATAATTTTACTTACCTGGAGGGTGAGGCAGTGAAGAGAGAAATCACCAGGAGCAGGAGAAGGGAAAGAGAAGAAAAACATATTTTAACATTGTATTGGTCATACACAAACCACCTGGCTGACATTGACATCATCTAAAAACTCTCCAACATTTATACATTAAAACTGATGTGTATAAAACCTGGCCTGCATTAAGTGTACATTTACTATAGCTGTACTATAAGTATTTGGTGACTTTGTGTGTTATTGTCCAAAGCATGTACATTTCTGATGTCAAGGTTAGTGGTAGCACCAAGCGAGCAGAGGGGAGGGAGGCACCAGTCAGATGGTGAGGTACTGTGTATACACAGGACTGAGAGAGCTCAGGTTTGTTTGACTGTGTGAAGGCTACAGGCTGTTGTTGTGCTGAGAGACACATGTATTACGTAATGGAATCTCTGCAGTCTTGTGTCTGACTAGCACAGAGCTGTCCCATCCATCCTTAGACTAGCGTCTGGACGTCTGGACACGATCACACTCCTCCACAAGTCTTTACCTTCTCACACTGACATGGGAGCTAAGACAACGCACAACCCACTGCAGAGTATGTCTATACGTACGCACATGCACACACTAGCGCACACATACAGTACATATAAAAGGTACAAATATGTATGATGATTCTGTGAAGAGGTGCTCATCATGTTCTTTTGGCAGGAGCAGATCAGACACAACAAATGATAACAGTCTTACACTTACACACTCCCTGTGAGAAACACACTGATAGTTCAAGGAAAATCAGGGCACACTAGAAGGATTCCAAACCCCAAAAAGAAAAGAGTAAGCCTTGCTAAACATACTTATCCTTCACTGTCAGATTGGTCATATTCCATTGGTCATATTCCATAAAGAAAGAAAATACTTAAGTTTTACAAGAGGGCATTAAGGACCAGGGCAGCATGACAGCTACAGAAGATTAAGCAGAGTGCTGCTACTGCGTAATCCACTACAATGAGCCAAGACACGATGAAGAGGCGTTCATCAACTGCAGCAAGACAATCAAGACATGTGGGCATGTGTGTGTAGAAATAATCAACAAGACAGTGACAGTGTGCTGAACAGTGAACATCCAAGACATAAATGAAAGCTGTTGACAGAGAAGCTTTAATGAACTTGAGGATGACACCAGTTCAAAATGCAGCCTTCCTTCAGTGGCTTTACCATAAAAGCTCATTACCAAAGTTGGCTCATAGACAAATGTCACTGGTCTGCCCATGCACTCTGTTGGTACATAAAATACTGAAACACTGGCAGACTGTTCACATTAATTCATCAATCACAACAGATTTTTGGAACATTGTTTTTCTCTTTTTCCATACAACCATGCAAATTAGATTTTCTTATGGATATTAGATTGATGAAGAAAGTCAGTTTGTGTATTGCCCCACCCATTAGCTGAGCTCTGGTGCTTCTCCTCTACTCACAAGCATTCACTCTTTACAATAGCAATCTATCAGTATACCCAAAGAGACACCTAATGCACTGAATAAGACACACACACACAAACGGAAAAAAAGACAGAGAGAGAATCTGAGCTATAGCATTATGCGAGTGAAAAAAACAGAGAGCTGAGACAGTATTACTTGGTTTGTATGTGATGCATGTGAAAAGAAAAAAATAGCAAGAAGGTCATTAACGCCCTTCAGCACTTTATATAATGAGTTATAGACTAGCATTTAACTTTTTAATTCACGGGTTCTCAGGTAACAATACCACAATTATGGATTTGGTATAAAAAGGCCTCTTTTTATAATGCAGTAACAAAGGAAAGACAACAATAGTGAAAGCAATGTCAATAAGAGCACCTAAAGCTCTTAAAGCCTTTGTACACCAAAATTGACATGTTTAATTTGTTGAAAGAACAGCAAAAAACGCATATGATTTGGTATGCAAGTCATCCAAAGAAAACACACTCTTTTTTGGGGTAAAAGAACAATAATTTTATCTCACAGATTCTTCGTGTGTGTAGTGTAAGTCCTAGTGCTCATGGGAATTGTAGTCTATTACGTAACTTGTAAACTATTCTCACTAATCAATGTGTGCAATACAGAATAACATTTCCCATCAGCCTGAGTGTCTCCTCAAGCGGAGTCGCTCGAAACACAAAGATAGTTGGAAATCATACTCAATATCGCTGTCAGTGCTCATAATAATCACAAAATTAAGCTTTTCTGTAATAGAGAATCAAGGCGGGCGGCTTTGAGATGAAAAAAAAACCAGACGATGAATAACTACCATTTCTGACTCAAGTTGCCATAAAGTAGCACGTTTTTCACCATACAAATTTTTCGTTCAACAATTACGCAGCCTATGTGCAATGGCCTGTACTACTCTAATGTATCCATAACACTGTTTATACAGTATATATGTGTTCTTTTGTGTTTGGAAGTGTGTTTGTGTTTCTTTTTCACTGTAGAATAAAACTCCAGAGGCCATGTCACTATTAAAATGAGCAAATAATAACCAAGCCACAATTTATAAACTGGAGTAGGTTTGAACTACATTGCCCATTGCTCCTGTTCTGTCGTTCCCCATCTCTCTCAACCACCACATCAGAGCATAGCGAGAGCTTGCATATCCCCTCATCCTTTTTTTTCCCTCTATGGTTCAGTTAGGAAATCGCTGAGTCGTCGCAGTTAATTATTTAATTAGTCTGAACACCACTTACTCCAGCAGCCTTTCTCAGATAATTCACCTTCTGATTGATCCATCAGCAGTTTCTTTTATTCATTGCTGTATATCTGCAGCCCCCAGATCGGGCCAAGGGAGGAATACCCACAGTCCTTTAGATTCACCAATGGATACATGGACATATACTGTATTTCCAATCCCCTCTCCTTGCAGGATAAGGATATGTGGGCTGAATATCTGCTCCTATTAACACAACTCAACTTTGCAAACACACCACTGTGCTTTTTTGTGTTTCTGTTGTACTAAATAGTAAAGTCTTACAGTCATCACTGATGACAAGTACTGGAATGAAACATCAAACATCTAACCCAAAAGCTACAACCCGTGTCCTGCTACTGTGTGTGACCCTTTCTGGCAGTCCTCTTTATTTGTCCTGGGCCCCAAGTAGGTGACCCAGCAGAGCCGCTGACCTTCCTGCCCTTCAGCACCTTCCTCTCACAGGCCTAGATGGATCACCTAAGCCTTTCCACACCTGCTTCATCTGGAAAGGATTCTGCTACCCTGCTGCTATTCTATTACTCAGCCGAGTGGCAGCCTTTGCTGCCCAGAAACACGCACTCTTTAACAGGCAGCGCAGTCCCACCCCAAGCTCTCATTAAGCAACCAGCGGTCCGCTTTATGTGCCCGTTTACCCGGCTACCCAGCCTGTGAAACTGCCGGTAAAACACCCATCAGAAACCTGAGCGTGTGGAGCTGAGAGAATAGCCAGGGTGACAAGTGGGTCAGCCAGCTTTGGTCCAGCTGTGCAGAACTGGAGGTAAGAGAGCAGAATAAGTACAACCTTTCTCCAAAGCACACAAAGCACAGCTTTATTTATGTGTTATTACAGCAACACAAAATAAGACTACAAAATATGTCACAATGCTCGTTTATGGAAGCACATAACTCATATAGTGCATGGTTATAAAGAGGGTGTCTATGTTTCAGTGAATAAACACTTGGGAAGTGTGTTTACTTACAGTTTACAGTGATCTCAAAAGAACAATTACTCACGCTTTTATATTATGTTGTAACATCATGCAGATTATGAGTTTAGCTCTGACAGGTTTGCAGAAGGCTTGTAGAGAATATTGGTGTAGTGCGGAGGTATGAAAATCAACATTTGGCTGAGCCAGAGCATGCACACATAACGAAGGCTTTCCAGCTGTGGGACAGACCTGCAGGGCCTGGGAAAGAGACTGTACATCAAAGCCGGCCAAAGGAACGACACTTGGCCAGCTGGAGCAGGGTAGGCCGGGGCAAGAGCAGGGAGAATGGCTGAGAGATTATGCTCTATTAGGATGAACACAGAGCAAGATTTCACAGCAGTTTCAAGCAAGACATTGTTTCATGTAGCCTGTTAAGCACTGCAACACTTGTCCATATAACTTTGTAGTGGCTGCCTTCTTTTATGATATAAAGAATAATAATAACTGTTTTCTTTGATGCTGCTCAAATTCCTGCGGTCATGGAACGCTACATTAATTAATGAAATGTGCCTGCAGCACTCACAATTCAAACAAACATCATATAAACCTATCAGGATCTAAAGTGCATTGTTTTATGTATACTGTAGCCTATATTGTAACAACTTTGACTTTGGATGATCTTTTTTTTAATTTAACTTTCTGCTTAACAAGGACAAAACTAGGTTTACTATTCAGATTTTTGCCTTTTGTCTATCTAATGTCTTTATGCTTCTCAGTTTATAGCCTCCTCTTTCTCTGAACTCTGAATAACCCTCAGCTAAGGTGGGAGGAGATAAATTACCTAAATTCATCTCCTCATGATGGGTATTTGTTGTCTGTTGCAGTACATTCGACTCATTAAAGTTTCACAAGCTGAGTAAGAAAACCGAAATGGTGTCTGTGTTGTTACAGCCAGTCTTCCCATGTCATAATTGTATTTTTGTGCTTGCTTAGCTTATCTGTTATAGTGGCTTCCCCTAAATTATGAATACTTTTCTGCAGTGACATTCTGTCTAAAACAATCTATCTTGACAAAGAACTAGTGTGTCAGAGCAAAGCCATGTAATGTAATGTGGGGTTTTTTTGGAAGCCTCAGTCCTAAAGTTGCCTATAGAATGAAGGTAGGGTAAAGCTGGGTTACATGAAGTCCCCAGGTTGGGGGATTCCTCAAACATTGTCTTTTAGAGAACCTTTATCTCCATAGTACAAAAACAGGAGTTAGAAAGGCCGATAAACTTTCTACATCTCTTTCCTACTGTGAGTTATATTCGTGCATACTACTCTGATAAAGCTAAGTGTGTGTATGCGTTTTGAATGTGATTAGCAAATTTACAAAGTCCTGAAAAAGGGAGGTTTTTTTGTCAGAAAAAGCTTCCCTCTGCATCAATCTGATCCTGACCTGAGGCATAGAGGTAAAGCTCTGTGAAATTGTGTGGCCGTGCAGTGCAACGCCACCAAGACATCTGCTCTGCATTTTGCCTCTCTCTCTGACAGCCTGATGTCCCCCTTCCTCACACTTATTTATGACTTTTTCCATTTGGTCTTTCCCTCTCTGCATATCTCCTTCTTTCACTTTATTCGTTCATCTTTTTGGACCACCCCCTCCTTCTCACATTCAACTGCCATGATGAATGTCAACAACTGTGACTTAATGGTAGTTGAGTGTGTTGTAAGTGTTTGTGTGAGTGTGTTCGGTGTTTGTAGCAATGGTAATCCCTCACAGTCTAAAAGATTGAAATAAATAATTAAATATATTGATGCGGTCTAATCACTTGAGCGTAGAAAGGTTTGTTTGTGTGTGTGCGTGATCCCGGTCACAATTCATGCTGTCAACTATTCATGAGGTCCTCTCATATCTTTATGGGCTGTTTAATCCTCTTTCCTGCACAGGTGAGGAGCTTTCCTGATGTGCATTGCTCTCTGCTTTCCTTGGTCACTGACTCTATTAGCAGATAAGCAGAGGAAATGGGCCAGTATTGTGGGTTAGGGCTTCAGCTCTTCAGGACATGGCAGCACCCAAACCACTACATGCTACTTGACACTGCTTATGCTAATTTATGATAATAAACCATAGCAGCTGTAAAACATCCTTTATGCTTTACAGATGTTTTGTTTTATCTTCATTCGTTAGTTGCACAACTCAGGGGCATACTTGAGCTCTGCCATTCCTAAATAATATTGACACTTTAACATCATGTGAATAATAAATAAAAAAAATGCTCATGCACAGGATGGTGTCAGGTGTATTTTCTGCAATAATTAGGTTGCATTTATGTTATTATTTAAAAATAATAATAAACAATAACAATAATATAAGGGGGGTAGCAGTTAATGGCAAATTATTGTCACCCCTATTTCAGTTCCTGGAACATGTCGACAATGCATACCTTTCTACTTTCTGAATGTGACAAGCTGTTCAGTATTACAGCTGTTCTCAGTGCTCAGAGCGCTGCTGGCCTCCTAGCACCATGCACTGAAGCCCCTAAAAAACAATGATCAAACCCAGCACTGTACCACATTCCCTTCGTGCCACAAGCATGATTCGACTTGACCCACCATCCCTCAATACTCAAGGAAGACATGCATCAAAACACTTCTCTGTTCTGGCACCCAGATGGTGGAATGAACTTCCCATGACTATCTGAACAGCTGAGTCACTGGCTGTCTTCAAACGAAGACTGAAGACCCACCTCTTCACTACACATTTAAGCGAGCAATAATCCAAAAAAAATAAAATAATTATTATTATTTGCTGTACTAACTCTCTTATTAACTCCTCTCTTATAGGGTTCTAGCTTTATGGTACTACTAGACCATGGCCTATTTGTACTAGCGTGAAGACATTTTGTAAGTCGCTCTGGATAAGGGCGCCTGCTAAATGTTAAATGCTTTGCCCAAGGACAACAGGAAATAAATATTGCAATGCACTACTCACAAATACTCACTTTAAAACACTCTTAAAACATTTGACAAAATGATTGGCCCCCTTAAAGAATATTTAAAATAAATGCAATTTGTTAGATGAAATCCCTTTTTTTTGGTAATTTTTCTCAGTTTCCAGAAACTCTACTGTTTCCTTTAACCTTTCTTAGCGTATACAGTGGCAGTTGAAGTGTCTCCATCCTTATTACACATTACAGGAAGAGGCTCAGTGCTGTCATGTTCTCTAGGCTTGGCTTTACCAAATATTAATTGTGGGGGTGCTGATCATTTTAAAACCAGTGCTTTGCAGAAAAAAAAACATTACTTAAGAAAACGTTTTACGTAAAAAAAAAAAAAAAAATTTAAAGTTTGAATAAAACTGTACAGTGTCCCCATATGTTTAAGCTCAACATATCACTCATTGCATGTTCTTAATTTTATATATTATTTTTTGCTCATTTTCATTAAGGGTGCTAATAATTATGGAGTTGCAAAGAGCAAAAAATAAATAAATAAAATTTACAGTCAGGATTACAAATGAACAGTTTATGCTTTATTATATTCTGTTCAGTCTGCAGTTTAGTAACACATCAAATTGAACAGGCTATAATATTTGTATTATCAACACAAAAGACATCCATGCCTTTCACTTCAATACCCCTCATTGTGGAATGCACAAACACACATAGATACACATACACAAGCGCGCGCGCACACACACACACACACACACACACACACACACACACACACACACACACACACACAGTGTCTAAAAAAGTGCCCACCTACTGTACTTGCAACATATGATGAGGGGTAAAAACATTTCCCCATCATTCTTGACAGGTACTATGAACATTTATAACTTCAACAGCTATGAGATAAAGATCTCTCTCCGGCTCTGAGCCTTGTATCCCTCTGCATCCTGCACATTCTCACAGATGCTAAATAAATCAGGGTGGTGGTATTAAAAACAACTTCATAACGTCTAGTTGACTCAACAGTTTTTCATGATGAACAGATAAAGAGCGCCAGCCAGGAGTGGCTCAGCCTGCAGCTGCCCACACACTTGACCCGTCTCCTCGGCCTCATTAATCACAATGTTAATTAGCTAATTAATCACCCGCTACAACAACCTCTCCTCTGGGTGCTCCCTGCTCTAATCTCAGGGAACACCCCAACTACTATTTATATGGAGACTTGAGAAACTGGGACACACACTTAAACACACACTCACATACACACATGACACAATCTGATTATCCTGCTGGCAGAGGATCTGCCTTGAACATGTGTTTGTGTGTCTGAGTTTGTATTTGTGTGCCTTCACAGGATAGATGAGGTGAGTTTGTGAAGTGGTGACAGATCCTCCTGCCTGCTACAACGGTGTTGCAGTTCATCACGAAGCTCAAATTACACGCACAAAGCCCTGTCCCTGCCAGTGACAACGCATCACTTATAATCATAACACCAAAACCATGGCAACCAAACAGGGTATTCTCCATCTTAGGGTCATGTGGAAAAGCATTAAAAAGCACTTCCAAAACACCCGGATGAGGACTTTATATCACATACTGCACTGTTCAGAAAATATCTTGAGAATGATTATAATAGTAATATGTTGTTACATGACGAACTGCCATGACACCTTTGAATAAATCCACAGAAGATGACATCCCATTTTCTGATGAACTCTGGTCCTGCCAGTCAGCTATCAACAAAGCCAACTTCATCGCCAACTTTGCCACTCAGGCCTTGTCCACACAAAAGCGGATACACTTTAGAACGCATACTCCATTTTGGCCTTGTGTTTTCCACCACTGAAAACGCATCTTGTTGAAACATCTCTCCAGGGCCAGATAAATTTGAACGTGCTGTTTCCGTGCTTTAGTGTGAATGGGGGAAACTGGAGATAGTTGAAAACGCTCATGTCTATCAATTTTTATTTTTTTATTTTTTTACAACTGAACAGAACATTTTACAATATAAATGCAGCATTTATTGTGTTACCATTAATGTGTAACATACATTTGTTTCCTTTTAAGGAAAAAAATTATGTTCCCAAAGTTAATCAGGTTACTTTATTACTATTACTGGTGTATCATTGTTATCGGTGTGTACTTCTGCCTCATGTGTAAGTCACTGCAAAAATTAATAAATATAAATGTATTATCATTCGTCTAATCTCAATATATTAGAGAAACTAGTGTGGGAGAGGGATATAACACCATATCAAATTACATAATGGACCATCTTATAACTTAATTGCAAAGAGCACAAATAAAGCCTCAATCCATTGCTGTTTTACAAGCCTAATTTGCACTGGCGGAATGCGACATGCACTTTGTGCCTTACAAAAACAGCACTAAATAGGATTAAAATGTCGAACACAAGATCAAGAGCAGCCATGCAAGGCCCGAACTCACTAACTCCACTTATTCTACAGCTTTAATCCTGTCTCTGAATCAGTTCTCTCTGGATACAGACACATTATACGGTTCTGTTGCTTCAAAATCCTCCTGATCAAAACACTAAAGGCCCAGTGCTAAGGGTAGGGCAAGAATGAGTGCAGAGCCATGACTAGGTGAACTTACTGAACACAGGCTACATTTTTGACTCTGCTGTCTCTTCTCACTGATGTAGGGTTTATGTACCATTTACATTATAAAACATAAAATCCTTCAATATACATATATTCATTTTAATTTGCTTCTGAAATTATGTTGCAGTGGTCAACCCCTTGATTAGTCCATAATGAATAATCCCCTAAAATATATAGATAAATAGATAGATACATAGATAGATAGATAGAAACACACAGTATACATTTTTTAAGCATAAAATCAGATGTTTATCTGTTTTCATCAACATCAACGGGGTATCATATTGTGTAAAACAAAAGTCTCGAATGCATACTCCAGAGTGCATACTCCTGAAAGGCAACTTCTTTGTCTACATCCAAAACTATGCCATTATCTTCAAATATCATATTCTCACTTGTTTCATCCGCTTGTAGCGACCTCAGGCAATCTCAAGAATAATCTGTGAGAAAACGGTCATCAATGCCAGATTCCAATTCTGGCTCTAAGTACAGACGAAAGACTAAAGTGAAAAAAAAAAAGATAGCTACATTTGATGTAATACAAGGTCTCAAAACCTGACACAGGCAATGTACAACTAAGAAATAAGTATTCTGTAAGTATTTTCTAAGGTACAGATCTCCTTGGTTTTTTAAAATCCAGTGTATGAAAAGGAAGGTAAACAGAAGAACATTTGTAGAGGTGAATCCAGTGTGATTTTTGTGCTTAAATAACTTTGTTTCTTTAAATGAGTATTAAACTTTTGTGTTTAGATGTATGTAAGCATGGAGGGGAAACATGCCGAGAAAAGGTGTGTGACTGTCTGTGTGTATGTGTGGTACAGCTATGTGTGCCTGGGTGCATTCCCTGTCATGCACAATGATTACTGTCAAATAATGACTAGAGTAATGGGATTAAGCAGCTAAAGATGAGTATCAATCATGCAGACAAACAGATCATGGAAAGGGCCTGGCATTGTGAGCTTAAGCCCTGATTAAACACCCTCTTATACAGCCACTTAGTGCTGGCTGATCTGGTCCCTGTAGCTTTTCCCATCCACTCTGCATCCCAGCTAGCCTTTAGGACACTTTAAGGCACCTACAGGCCTTACAACATCCTTACTGAACCTCATAACCATTACCTGACGGCTGCAATAGGGCTGTGCTGTAGAGCTGTGGCAGTAGGAGGAACTGAAAAAAGGCTGTGTCTCGACTGAGTGTTCTTCAGTGTTCTGATCATTCCCATGTTTGTGTTTGCCAAGTGATTCACTATTGCCTCCCCACAAACCATCACTGGAGTGAAAGCTGGTGCAGCACCACACTCCTATTATCCCTATGTAGGACCAAAATGACGTAAAGCAATCGTGCATCATATCAGGAAAGGGGCATATGATAGGGTGAATTAACAGGTAAAAGGGGGGAAGGGAGAAGAGTGAAGTGAAGAGAAGAAAGAGAAGGCACAACTCCATCCATCCATGAGCTAATCTATTTGCATGGTGAGCAAATTGTGCAGAGAGCAAGAAAGGAAGCCCGGGAATTTCTGTCGCTGAACACAAGGTTTCCAGCGGTGGCATTAGGTTTTAACACTGGTTTTAACTGCATGTGTTACTCAAATGCCGCCAGCTGTCTGTCTCATGTGGGTTGCTGTGTGTAAAAGGCAAAAAAAAAAAGCTCCCTCTGGGACGGTTGGTTATGTAGTGAGATACACAGGGCCGGCGTGTGCCATTCTGCTGCTGTAGGCAAAACACAATTGTGTCGCCCCCTCTAAATTTGCAGTGACTTAAAAGCACACAAAAGCCAACAACCCTCTGTATATGCCAATTCAATATTGTAGCGATTGCACTGTCAACGCTTGTTAAGTAAGATATAAAATAGGCAGCGCTTTGCTTTTCGAGCCCTGCAAAATTTCTGATGCACAAATAACGCAGAAAACATGTCTCTGCATAATTGCTCCAATAACCTGGGTCCAAACACTTTATACCAACACCATGACTGTACATTGCTGTTATCCAGATGAACCCCATTTCAGCTCATAAACCAAATGTCATACACCATCAAACATTGGAATTTTACACACAAATCATATGGTCAACACACATGACCAACAAATACAGAGTATAATGCAGCTGCATGTCGCTGTGTAAATGCGAATATCTTCTCAATGTTAATCAGAATTGGCATCAGCAGACTACCATAGGCCTGTGAGGGGGTTCAGTCTGTGTCACTGCAGTCAGTTAGGACAACTGACACATTCCTCAGTCATTTGGTGTTCTTACAGAGCATGGTAAAATTATGTACTCTGCACTCAAACTCCTAATAGGTGATAGAATAGTTTTGGTACATTGGGCTGCCTTGATTGAGTGCTGCTCTAGGCAAATGCCTAATGCACCGATATGGACGCACTGGCTCTGGAGATACATTAGACAACCACACATGCACATGTGCAAAACACACACACAGCTTTTTGCACACACTGTCACACACACACTCACAAAAACATGCCCCCATCCTTGCCTAGCTATACACACAGCCAAACCCACACTACTGAAGCGCTTATTGACAAATTACTAATAATCCCTCTTCAAGCCATTCAATGCATTTTTAATATCAAATGTGAGATCCTGTGCAAATGCGTCTTTCTCTTAATGGGAATGAACATTTAACTTTGACACAGAGCATGCAGGGAGGGTGCCTCCGTCTCTGGGGCAAAACAGGCCTTGATTTAAGCTGCCATGGCCAAAACCACATCATCAGTGAGGAATCCACAGCTGAGCATGGCTCTGAGCAGGAAATCATCATTAGGATATCATCACTGTCTGCTTTTCTCCTCCCTACGGTTCCTACGTCACCGTCCCACACACCATCCCGCCTGGGGCCCCATCACTATCTCATGCTCACTGATGCACTTTCTCACACAACCGTGTGTGATTTTACCACTGAATACACTGCATATATTAGTGTCGTAACATTTTTCAAAACCTTAAGGCTCAGAAGTACCGGTGAGGAGGAATTCATCCTTGATACTATATAAATATATATTCCCGCCTGCACAAGGTGATAAAATAATAATAATATGTAACATTTAAAGTCCCTTTAAGATTAAGTGTGTAATTCAACTGGACTAAAGTTGTCAAAGTCATCTCACTTGGTGCGATTAGTGTTACAAACAAATAAACTAAAGGCCTGAAGCTAGCAAGAGAAAGACCCTGCAATGAGAAAAAGTGAGGGAGATCTGGGTGGCCATGTTGAGGCGAGTGGGGGATAACTGCAGAAGCCTGTGCTGTCATAAGAGCTAAATATAGCAGGGAGCTATTCCACCAGCATTAATATTTCTATTAATGAGCAACCATTACAGCAGCTGAAAATAACTCTATTTGAAAGGTTAGACCCAATTCTCATTCACACGTTTCTTTCCCCCCAAATCTGATCCTTATGTAATGCAGATCAAACTTATATACATACATATTATATCTTTGCCTCGCCTTGTCAGGGAACACACACTAGTATCACACTATATAAACCTATTTTAATGACATATTGGATATTGGATTAAGCTTAGTCACTAGAGCATTTGGATAATCATAAATTTTTCTCTCTGAACATATATTTTAAATGTGCTACTAACAAGTTAAAACTTTTTTCTTTGGTGGTGGTGTGAATGACCACTTGATTCATGGAAATGTTGTGCTTTAGAACGCAGCATTTAGCAGAGCATTTAGCGTACTACAAATGTATTAGGTGTGTAAAAAGATATATATATATAAAAATGTTGTTCCCTGACACGGACTAGAAAAACTGTCACCGTGCTGTTTGTGAAACTTATTAGTGAAAAAGACAAATGTGCTGTTTTTCAGTTAAACAAACCCAGTGTGGCCTCATGGGTAATGAAAGTGAAACAAGATAGCCTGCAGCGCTCACAGCTTCACTGAGCTTGTTCTTTAGCCTTCAGAGGAAACCTGCACTCCCTACCATAGCCTTAAGGGTGAACAAGCCCTTCGCTTCAGGTCAGACTCCTCACAGTCACCTAGCTCAGGTTTTACTGTACAAATAGGAGCAAATACACTTAACTGGAGTCAAGATAAGCTGCAAATGATACCGAACTATTCTAAAATAACACATTTTTAGTTTTAACAGATCCTCTGCTTATTTCATAGTCTCTCATCACACCTAATGTGAAACTTATTTATGAAGACGGGCATCCTCTATGGATCTGACTGCAAGCTTAAGCTCCCCCATTCCCAGGAGGGGGAAGTTGCCTCAAGCATCGTTCAAAAGAGCACCTTCACTTCCATTGCAGTCCTCCAGAGCTCCTTCTGCATCACCATAGCAACACCAGAGTAACAGCGGATTACACTCTAGCATCATGTAACATAGCTAAGCTCTTTTAATATCATCCATTCCCCTGCCAACATATTACTTGTACGCAACACCATCCACTTAATACACTCAATTTGTAGCTATGCAATAAAACATAACAGTGATATCTACATTTGCCTTCATACAGTTCCCTGGTTTCCTCTCTAGGTCTTTCATATCATTAACCTGAACATTATATTGAGAAGATACAGAATTTGAGAGTAAAATCTTACTTTAAATGCTTGTTCATGTTGATAATCTCTGAAATGGCAATTCTGAACCGTATTTAATAGTTGGTGAATTTGGCTACTTTTGGCTACAATTTGCATATGTGTGTTTTGCCATGAGGCTGTCTGAGACTTTAATGTGAGCTGGCAGAAAACAGCTGGTCTGGAGAGTGAAGAAACAGAAACGCATGATCCCAGCCTACAATATACCCTTTCTCTCTCCCTGTCACTCTCTCTCACACGCAGACGTATACTCACATGCATGCAATAAAAGACTTCTGCTTGCTCAGACACCAAGTTTCTATTTTTGGCCCAAATATCAATCACCTCGACACTAAAATATTAAACCTTCAATGACGCTAAAGAAGTTGGTATGAAATATGTAGAGACTCATTAGTGCAGACCTACATAGGATTGTCCATTAGCAGGGGGGCAAAACTGTAACTGCTGAGTCTGCTGCTGGAACCAGAGACCCTTGCAGGATGGGCAAGAATAAGGGCACTAGTGGTTTTAATATGTTTTATACTTAACAATCTCCTGCTCCAGGAAAAGGCAGACTGTGATTGAAAGCTCTGCCACCTTCCCTCTCAACCACTCCTTCTGCAACCTTCACAGAGAGCGACAACCAGCCTTCACCCTGCTCAGCCACCAGAAAGTGGATCAGAGTGAACAAAAATGATAGAATAGAGGAGAAGACTGTCTGTGACCTTGCCAGTGTGGCTGCCACGCTTCCTGTCTACGTTATCCTGGATCAGAACTCCCGAGGAGCATTCAGAGCATCGATTCTGACCCAGCCATCATCTCAGCTACCATCACGCTACTGTTCCTGGAAAAGCACTTGACATCAATGATATTTCCTATAGGGCGTACACTGAGAGAGACTGTTTAATTTCGGTAGGTGTTCCAGCGCAGTGACTACACATTTCAAAATGACAACAATTGCAGCCAGGAAACAAAAATGACACACTGTTGAGCAAAGAGTTTTAGAGGTTCAGCAAAAATTAATGTTGAGAACAATGAGGATGTGTGGCTCTGAACACTGAGAAAATGACAGTGTTAAAATTAAACTAGCCTGGCATTGTGGCCTATAGTTTATATGGCAATTGGCGATGGCCTTTAGGTGATAGGCATCTCCTAAAATCATTGAAAGGCTGTAAAAGTAAAACTACATTTCTAATCGCACTGGTAATTTGATCTCTAAGGATCAAATAAAAAAAATTGACAGCATCAAGTTGATAAACAAGATAAGGCTTTACAAATTATTGTTTATTTATTTTTAAACGAACCAGAACAGTTTAAAAATGTTTTATCCCTTTCACCAGCATTTTATAAAACCACAATCCCACAGCATGATATGAAAATGATCACAATTAACTAAACCCTGTCTTTTTCACTCTGTTTTGCTGTCTAATAAGCAAACCATTTGTGGCCCAAAAGTGAGAGTGAGTTCTTGGGGTCAAGTATGTGTTTTTCCACACAGCACTGAGATGTGTGGCCACAATTCTCAGAATTGACCACAAGTCTAATTAGTCCTCAAGCAAACGCCACCATTGGCATTTTCTGGGCTGCAGAGGAATGGCCAGTGGAGAGAAAGCAGATTTAATTGTGTGGGAGAACAGCAGGAAAGCTGGTTGAGAGCTGTGTCCCAGCATTCTATATTCAGGTCTGATGCTATCAACCGCAGAAATGGGTGGTGCACTTCGCAGTGAGGCATATTCAGTGACAGCTTTGCATTGTTTTATAAGTCATTACGCACACAAGCTGGGGTGTAAAAGTTGTCTAAAATACTTGGGCCATAACTTCTCCATAACACTAATCACCACACACTGCCAGCCTATATTAGCATGTGTTTTCAACTCAAAATAGGTCTAGGCTAGCACACACAGTGACAAATGTGGTATTAACATTTCAGAAGTGCTCTTGAAGGCTCCCAGCGTGAATGGCACTCGTCCCTGTGTCTCACCACAGGCGCTCACTGGCGTGTCCATCCACACAGTGTCCAAACAGAGAAACATATAAACACAGCACGAGAAGAAGGGAGAGAAAGGAATTCTTAATGAGACCCCAACACGTTTTTATTCAACGTTCTAATGTGTTTAAATTTGCCAAAGTGGATGTTTTCTATGTTTTCAGCTCAGGAGGATCAGCCCAACGTGAGTCTGTACCAGAAGACAGTGCTTCCACCTGCAATATACACCACCTACACGATGTATATAATACTATACATCACAACAGATGCACTAGAAATACCTGCTTCCCTCGACCTCTTTCTCCATGTCTCTCACTCCTTCTCTTTGCTCAGATAAGTCTGTCTCAGCCTGCTTGACTCATTCACACTTTTAAAGGTCAGGCTCTACCGGGGGCCAAGGGGGCAGTATGTGGGTCTGTCAAATCTCTGGCAGTTGCTCACCTCAAACCTATAGCTTAACATTCTAGCCAATATAGTCTAGTTAGGAGAGAATCAAGTTCAGTTTTAATTTCTTTCTAACTTTTCCTCTTTCCTCTTTTGGGGTGGCTAATGCAATGACTGCCTCACCCTACAACAACAAAGATAAATCATGCAGGAACCTGAGAGCAGAGCACACTCCCACTCTATAAAAATGCACACATG
The DNA here is from genome assembly GCA_028565825.1 of Olivaichthys viedmensis. Taxonomy (NCBI): domain Eukaryota; kingdom Metazoa; phylum Chordata; class Actinopteri; order Siluriformes; family Diplomystidae; genus Olivaichthys; species Olivaichthys viedmensis. The sequence continues at coordinate 15,238,381 of JAOUQW010000038.1, read as the reverse complement.
CACACATGCTATCAACGCAGAAAACAAAGCAAACAAAAATGGACCTCAAAAACCACTATCTCTGCTCTGCTAAGAAAAAAACAACAAAATGTTTTTTCTGTGGTCTTTCATGTACAACAGGCTAGAAAACACCCTGATGCCTTTTAATGACCTATGAAGCTTTAACAGTTTTTTTTATCCATGACACATCGACAATGGAGCAGAGATGACTATTTAGTACAAGATGTTATTTCCTACAAAGAAATTCTGACCATTTGAACTAAATGTACTTGGATACCATAAATGAATAGGATAACAAACAATGAGTCAGAAATCTCCTTTTCTTTGTTAAATATTTGTGAAAAACAAGGTTACATGAAGAGCATGTCTGTGACTCACATTCAAGGTAGTGTTTCTGACCCTAAAAAGCTGTTTGTTGCCTTAACATCAGTCACCCGTTTGACTGCAATGTTTCTCTACTTATTTTTCCAGCTAATTGGAATATTTCCATAAGCAAACTGATAAGCATAATGTGAATGCCACCATTACCTTTAGTGACCTGGATTCATGTAAACTGAAATAATTTGATGCATTGTGTGGGCTTGTCTATTGTCCATTAAAAATTATATTGACCATATTTGTAATAAAGTGGTGTACAGCATATAGCCTAATTTAATAATTTGTCTTTATAGTAAAAAAATAAAAATTTGTGGCTCACCCGAATGCTGTAAAAGAGTCTCTTTATTTGTTGCTCATTTTCTACTGACTGCTCTAGACCACTGTTATAGACATCAGTATGTTTCTTTAATTAAAGCAAATTACAAAAATTATTTTGGTTTCAAACGCACTCATATTTCTCCCAGTTTCTGGATCTCTTTGCTTCTCTCTCAGTGAGTTGTCAGGTCCTGCTGACTCATAGTATTAGAGCCACTTTTCCCTTTGTTTCCCACAACATTTTTAAAAGAATCTGGTGGATATGCTTTTATATTAACACTTAAAAGGTCAGAATTCCACAACTACAAGAATGGCTATTTGACCGTTTCAATTTTACATGCTTATTTATACTATAACAGAATAAATTCCAAAATAAATACATTATTATTATTTCAAGACAGGTCATAAGAAATGTCAGACAAATGTCAAATCTATGTTTTGATCATTTTTTATTAATTCATTAATAAGCACGCAGTACTAGTGGGCCAAAATATACTTTGCATTTTTCTGTAAGAAAAAAAAAACATTTGATTTTTTAAAATTCATTTCTTGCAAAAAATGAACACAAAGAACAATAAAACTTAAATGTAAGGTTTTATTGTATAGAGAAAGTTTTTTTATGTCCATGTAAAACACACTAAATTGCTAAATGCACACTAAACACACTGATTGGCAAGAATGGGCAAACTGGCCATGAGAGGAAATTAGATTAAATTACAATTACAAACTGCTTGAAATTAAATTAGAGATTAATAAAAAATTAAATAAAAAATCAACAAAAGGCCAAAATATGTTTTAGTATAATCAAAAGGAAATCCAGATAATGTAACACATCGTTGCAGGGTAAACTGCGCATTATGTGAGCTGAGACACAACTGGACTACTTGCAGTCAACACGGGTAACTTCTACCTTTATTATTCATAAGTTTTTTTAACCAGCTGAAGCAAATGGGCTACTGAATAAGTTAACCGTTGGCAAGACAACGTCTGACTTGCTGGAATAAAAGACAAAGCTAGATACTGATGAAACGCTGTATATAATGTATATGGTCAAAATGACCGCTATGGCCTTACGAGGTAGAAAAACTCAGAATCTGTTTGTGCTTCGTAATATTGATCTCATAACAATGTCAGACTGAAATATGCACTCATTTTATAAAAGTCAGACATTGGTAGTCATGGGTTTTTTATTTCTTCAAAGCTATTATGTCTCAAAATTTCTAAACGATCAAAATGACCGTCTTGGCCGTTCTAGTGTTAATGCAGTAGCACATATATGAATCTGGGTCACAGTTATTTGTATAGGGGATAAAAACCAGCTATAACAGCTTAAATTGATCCCTTAAACTACCAGAATAGCCATTGTGGCAAGAATATTCAAGAATGAAGAACATCATGATAAAATAGACATTTATAACCGAGTGGATTGTATGTGTAATGAATGCTTCAAACATGAGAAAGCAAAGGACAAAAAAAAAAAAAAAAAAAAAAAAAAACAAAAGTTCAAACCAGCAACACAACAAAAGTGGATTAC
>JAOUQW010000038.1:15163782-15195835 GCA_028565825.1 Olivaichthys viedmensis | reverse complement strand
TAGAATAGGAGCAAAAGGGGCAATGTAAATGTTATAAGTAGTTTTTAAATCTACATAAATTGCACTTAACACAAATGACCAAATCATGAATAAAAGTTGGAAAGTTACTAAGTGGCACGTGTATTTAAAAACTACTTATAACATTTACATTGCCCCTTTTGCTCCTATTCTAAATACAGAGAAAGCTGTGTTCAGTGAAGGAAACAATTTAAGGTTGTATCTGGTTGTATATTCCATAAGGGGAAAAGATACACCCTGTATAAATATATCAGGCTTGGAACCTCCACTGCCTTGCCCATGCAACTGCCTTGCAACCACTGATCGCTCTGCCTACAACAGTGCAGACACTGACTGCTTTCTGCTTTTCTCATCCCACAAATCTGCTGAAGGCAGAATGGTTTTAGTTCAAGTGCTCAGTCAAACTACAGCTATAATACAATAATAAAATGTTTAAAAAGATTATATATAGTTTATATGTTTTGTTTTTTTAATCCTCAAAGTATTTAAAATATGCTATTAAGTGTTTTCTAAGACATATAATGGAAACAATATCCATTTATGCATATAAACATTCTAGAGAGGACTCTAAATAACCTAAAGAAGAAGAAATGGTAAAGCTAAAGATGTGATGGTGGTGAACAATCTGTATGCATTGTTCAGTGTAGTATAAACATGCACATAAATTATTCAGAGCTACTGTTCTTCTTCCACACAGTCTTTTATTTGTAAATAATAAAAATGAACTCTTGAATATAAAACATACACATCATTTGAGTCACATCTGTTGTACAAACAAGAAATGTTGCAGTGAATACTTTCTATTCTGTTTCAGTGGGACACATGAATTGTAAACAATCAGTATCCTTGAATAATACTGACAAAGTAAAGGAAAGAAGTCTGCCGTAACGGGCATGAAAAGTAAACTTGTTATCAAAACATGATCTCATGGAGTTTGTTCTAATGCAGTGGTGGATAAGCAGAGGTCCCAATTATAGTGATTATTTTATAGCCATAAATGTCTGAAAGAATCAGAAACTCTGGAGGTGTCCCTTCTCAGCCTTTGTTCCATTCAATGGAGCCAGGAGACACAGCATTAATCTATTTAGACGGGGCCACTTTGTAAATATAAGTAAACCTCAAAGCAGACTCATATTTACAGTATGTGCATGTTTGTTTCTGTTGGCGACATTTACTTGGATACACTCTTTTTTAATATATATATATCTATGCTGTTTTAATTTTCATATAATCATTTTCCATATATAGATAGCTCTGGTTTTATACACATTATCTAGCTCAGTTCTAGCCCCACAGTAGTAGACTACAGAGAACACCAAGATCTTCAGTGAAAACAGGGGCCTTGTGTTTGCTCAGTACTACAGTACAGCACTTATTTATTCATAGGGTAAAGAAGGAAAGAAAACAATTCAAAAACTTCTCAAAGACATTCTGCCCCAAAATAAGGGCTGTGTGCATGGCTGAACTTGGCCAAATGCCCACACATGGAATGAATGGCTTCATTTTATTGGTTAATCTATTAATATCAAGTACGAGCAAACTGTACAAGTACATGCAACATACAAGCTGGCCTACAGTATGTGGAACTAACACACATTTATTTTAGTCTCTTTTTTCTCATCTGTCTTGTTTTACAAAATGTGCATGCAGCTTGGAACAGTTCCAGAGTCATGCTGTTGCCTGTGTTGGGAAGAGAAGGTTTGGGAGGTCACCATCTCAGGCCATCTCCTGAACCACCTCTCACTTACTGTCACAATCGTCCAGATGCTCGGAAAGGACTTGATTTTTATTTATTTTTTTAAAACTTAAACTACCACAAAATGCACAAATTGTGGATGATAATTTGGGCTGTTATAGTCTTCTTTAAAATTTTGTTTAAAAAAAATAATAAAATAAAAAAACCAAGCATTTGTGCTTGCTTTAAAATAATGTAAACTCTAGTTTAATAGAAATTTAATTATGGGCAGGTCCCAAAAACAGAATGAACTAGATCAAATAAAGTATGACTGGCTATTGCCCATGTGCACTGGGCCTGTCCATAGTGACCAGTTCTTTATTTAGTAGCAAGACATTTCATGATCAGCAACCTGGGAGGTCAAATGTATTAGTGTATTTACTTCAGAGTTAACCATTTCTATAATCTCTGCGTGTGTTTTTGCATCTTCTTTGAAGCTTATACGACACAACTGTCAGAAAACATGAGCCATGTCTTCACATTCTACAAGGTGTGCCTGTGTATCAAATCCATGAGAAAGTAAAAAAAAAGGCAAAGCAGTCAGTGGTAACTGCTGTAAACAGACAAAGGTTTTCAGGCTGGCCTCCCCTCTCACACACGCCTGATCTGAGTCAGTGCCATACTGACACGAGGAGCAGCCCTGGACTCAGCGTCCGTGAGGAGGAGGGGGAGACTTTGAGAAGACTAACACTTGCCCTTTGACCCATGACCTCAGGCCTCCCCCCAGCAGAGAGGCTTCCTGTACGATTAGGCCGAGGGAGGGGCAACGTCGTCCTCACTCTCACTGATCCACCATTACACCGCTGCCTCACATACACTCACACACTCCTTATATGGTTAGAAAACAACTCCTATATGTTACTGATTGGTAAGAAAAACTCAGGCTACCAGCACCACGGTCGGCTCCTCTCTCTCTGTCAGCCACAGCGGATTCTGCTCATCATTCCCTCTTTTAATTTGGGCTTGCTCATCGTAATGTCAGCAACATGGCTAAAACAAACAGATCATGCAGTAAGGAGAGGAGTGGGTCAAAGGAAATCTCAGAAATCCAAAGACCAAAAATAAAAAAGAGGAGAAGTGATTGTCAGGCTCCAGCAAAGCTTTAATCGTGATTCTGTCCGTCTGCCTGGCTGCCCCTCTGGCTCTGTTTTTTGCCACGGGTCTTTGCTTGATTCGGCCGTGTTTTGTCTCGTGTCCTCTCTCCTGTTCACTAGGACCTGACGCCTGGTGGCCCTGAATCGAGTGATGACTGGGAAGCACGTCGCGTAAGAGGAGCTAGCGTTGGGTCCACCAATGAGGATGGGGGAAACAGTTTATACCAGCCAATCACTGTACTAGAAAGGTCCAGCTCCTCTAAAAGGATCTGTGCAACTCCCATGAAGCATTTGTGGTCCATGCGTCCATAGTCACCCCACACTATTACCTGTCGGACAAACACAACTCACACAATTTTAAACTTTTAAAATTACACAATCCAAAAGCCATCTAAGACAGAACAGATAGGTACATAAGCCACTACCTCTGTTTCTTACCTGCAGAACTTTACCCTGCGGACTCTCCTCGAACAGCAGCGACTGCTGATACAATGGATCGAGCGTTTTTCGTGCAATCTTGGTTTTCTTTTTGGCTTTACATGTTCCATTATCCAGCAAGTAGACCTTGACATACGGAGCTGTGGACAGCAAACACTATTATCAAATCAACAAAGCAATAAAACAACAGGGCTTTCGGTGGTGACTGCTGTAAAGGTTTCAGGCTGGCCTACACTCTAACACACACTTAATCTGAGTCAAAAACAGTATGAACACACTTTTACCTGGCAGCGATTTGGATCCTGGTTTGGAGGTAAGGCCACGTGCCCTGATCACCTCCACCTCCAGCTGCCCCTTCTTATCCATTAACCCAATCTGAACATCTCCTGATGCACACATAATTAACAGAGAATCTTTCATAACAGTTTTTTAAGTGATTTGTAACTCCAGTAGTGCTACTGGTAGAAATTAGTTACTGATATAGTCAAATGAATCACAATATGTTGCTTTAGTTAATGGGTATATTTGAGTCAAAAGGCTGGGATGAACACTTACCCATAGAGGGCGTCGCCAGTGTCTGCCTCCCCACTAACTGGGCAGGGCCAAGGCCATCCAGGAAGTCACTGAACTGACTGTCGGCCCCCAGCCTCATCCCTGAGAAGATCAGACTATCTCACACACACACACACACACACACACACACACACACACACACATTTGTAATCAATGCTATGCTACACCTACTCCTAACCGTAACCTTAACCTCAGTAACCAAAAGGAAATCGTTTGGCTCTTTGTAAATCTTAAGTTTTTATAGCTTTTTTTAAATAAAAGCTGCAGTTTTTGTAAAAAAGCAGTTTTCCTCATGGGAACCAGCCAAATGATATCAAAACATGCCCACACACATACACACACACAGGTATGGTAGGTGGTTGTTTATCCCAGTTACATATTTTAATGACTGGGTTCAAACCAGCATGAATCTTCATAAGGCTATAATGGAAGACATCAATTTAAGTTATGTACACTACAATCTGAGAAATTCTTCATTTTTCTTGTTTCAGTTTCGTGTCAACAGTACCTGAGAGACATGAAAGAACCGAGATGCTCATTATTGCTTAAACCTCCCGAAGTGCAAAAAAAGGTTAAAAAAAAAAAACAGTTTTGGGAAGAAAATGATTTGAAACAAATTCATCAGTGTCCAGGGTAAACTAGCCTACATCCTGCCGCCAAAATGAACTGAAATACTTTGATGACTAGCATAACCCGATATTGACATAACCCCATATAAAATATGTCCAAAAGAAGAAGTAACAGGCTGTATGTGTTCATTGACTATAATTCAATAACCGCCAATAATGATCTGTACATAAGAAAAGGCTGAGAGCTGCACTCTGTACATCTCTGAACAGCAGACCTGTATTAAGTGCGGTATGTAAACCATGTCCTGTGCTGCGGCCCATCAAACACAGGCGATATTTCCTTCGAGACCAGCGCAGTTTCCATGAGCTAACTCCAACAGGAATGTCTGAGAGCAGTGCCAGCCCGTGTCATGCTACCATATAAGAGGCCTAACTGATACCTCCGTTTAATACAAATCAATGTGTAATTAGCTTTAAATCACACAGTCGTTCCCATTTCTTGCCTTGTCAGGCTCTGTGCTGGATTGCTGAGGGTCGGTGTGACCGGCCGCTCCTCTTTACAGTGAGCAATAGCTGTTCTATTTGTGCTCGGCCCAGGACTCTGCTGAGGCCCATCTGAACAGATGATGGATATTTTAATTATCAGAGGGGCTCACCATCTGGCTCCAAAAATGGAGCTGCTAAAACAATGGACATATTAAGTGTGCAAATCAGTGCAAAAATAGCCTACCTTAAGCTCTTTTTTCCATGACCTTATCTTTTGAACTTCTACAAAAGATTTACACAACTTGCTGGGGGCAAGATGCACATATGACACCAGGTCAAAAAGTCATTCGGTACTTCATACTGTTTGACCATTTCAACAAAAACAACTGACCCTTGATTGGTGAAAACTTGAGTTTGTAAGAAAACTCAGTCACTCAGTTTAAGTGAGGTGGCATAATGGAATCTAAAATCAGAGAAGAGTTTGTAGGACGTGTGTGTTGTGATACTGACTTCCCCTCAGAGCTGTAGCTATTCATGCTGCCGTCGGTGGACTCGCGGCTGGCCTGGCGAGCCATGGCATTGCGGGGGTACTCCACTGCCATGCCTGTCTCCTGACTCCTCTGGATCTGACTCGAGCCTTTTGTCTTCTTATTTGCTGCTTCTACAGAGCCATAGAAGAAAAGAAAACCGCCAATATACATTCATTAGATTGCTACACAGATATTTGTCACACGAAAAGGACACTCACAGAGACTAATTGGTTCATGTATGATAAAGAGAAATATGCAACAGCAATAGAAATTATCACATCAAATTCTTTGGGAATTTTCATTTATGTATGTGATCTTTGTTAGTACTTGTCACAGAAGTGCACTTCTCCCACTGCTGCCCTTCCTTATTCAAGAGGAAATACTGCTGTCTGAGACAAGTTGCTTTGGCCGCGGTGAGTATAACCATCTCCTGCTGGATAGCGTGGGGTGCCTTCTCCACTATTTATGGCCTTTTGATGGATTGCAGATGGTTTGGAAATGCCAGACCCTAAAGTCAAACTCTGAGTGCCAACTGCTTGTAAAAGCTGATCGAGGTATGTCACACAGAAGACCCCTTTGCTCCTGTTACCATACACAAATCTGCCATCAGCTTCTGGTTCTGATGAGATGACAAAGTGAGGTTCACACAGGCCTCTTTTTGCTGTTCAGGTTATTAGAGGTAGCAGATAATGCCAGTCGCTGCTTAAGAGAAGAAAAAGCCTGGCAAGTACTGAGCTTCAGAAACAATTGTGCTTTTGTGTTCTGCTACAATACCTGAACTAATTTCCCAAAAATTACTTTAAAACATAATTATGACAGCTCACTGCAATAATCCAAGTTTGACAATTTCTAGCAAGCTAAATCACCAACGCTCTACTGAATTAAATCAGGTCATGCAGCCAAGAAACTTTTCTGCCAATCTCTATGTAAGCCCCTCAGCTGCCAGTAAAGTTGTGTTATTCCTTTGCAAAAGTGTAACCTTTTCCCTGAAAATTCTCCACTTTTTCTCTGCTAGCTAGGCACTGGGAGGCTACAGGGAGCACAGCAGTTGCTGCACGCCACTGCAGCTCTTTAAAATACTGATTTATGGAACTTCTGCTACTCTGTCTGATTTATCATCCGATGGGCCTTTTAAGATATTGTCCAGGGGCTTGGCAGTCACACACGCCAAGAACTTTTTTCTACCATCCTTTTTTAATTTGTATCTTTTTCTTTCTGAAATCTATTTATTAAACCATAAATAGACAGTGCTTAAAATATGGGATTTTAAAAGATATCAGATCCAACTTCAAAGGCATTTGTCTGCATTACATCTGATTAGGATCCAGGGTTGATCTCTAGCTGACAGAGTTAAATCCTGCCAATGCTAACAGAAAAATGCTGCCACGCTCAGCAGCTCCAGCTCTCATAGGCTTACAGCTCATAACATCCATAACCAGCCTGCTGACATCCTATCTACTCTAATGATACAGGGTATGGGATATTTGACACATGTCACTCTCTAAAGGGAGGGGGGAAGCGAGTGGAGAGGGAGAGAAAGTGAGAGCGGAAAAGAGGGAGAAAGAGAGACTACTACTGCTACTGCGACTAACTCTACAGATGCTATTGTTCAGGATTGGGAATGTCGCTTTTAAGATGTTATGTCCTTACATTATACTGCCTGTGTGAAACTATAACCAGTAATATTGTTAATGTTTTAATATTAATATTAAAACATTGCATAATCTCAGTAATTATGTACGTAAATATGTTTAGAATATTTTTTCCATCAAAGGATCATATATTTCGTTTTTTTTCAGTAGTAAGGCCAATCAAATGTAAAGCCTCTTAATTAAATGCGTATTTGAATGTAATTCAACAATTAATCAAATCTTTTACTGTAATATGATTCATTTCTGATACTGATTATTGACGTTAAGACAACACAAATCTCACAACACAAATCACACAAATCTCTTCTCTCGATCACACATTATGTTTGTGCTCTGGATCATTTCATGCCGTCAATCACACAAATCTCTTCCATTTTCCGGATCAGACATAATTCCCAGCATTACCAAATGTTTTTAATGAAGTAAAATTAGCAGAGATGTACACACAGTTTAACTCTGATGCCAAGGAAGAAATAAAACAGTCTGATCTCTCTCATGTTACTCTGACCACTTTAGCAGAATATAGCAGAGATGTCAAAGTTTTACTGTGAAAAAGTCACCTCATGTGCCATATATGGCATGCATGACTTTGAGAGGCACAGAGCAACAAAATGTTTTTTTCATGCTGGACCCCGTGTTTTTTTTCCTCGGAATAAAACAGAAGATATCAGTGGCCCATAACGTGGTGTGTGATTGTCTGGGTGAGTCTCGCACCTGTTTGGCTGAGCTGAGAGGTGCTCCTGCTGCGTCGCGAGGGAATACCCACGATGGCCACCACGCGAGCACTAAGACTGGAGCGCCGCTTCTTCCCTCCTGTCCCCAACGTTCCCAGAGCTGTGTCTGACTGGCTGCCGTCTGTGCGCTCCAGAGAAAAGATTTCACCGCTCACACTCGTGCTCTTCAACATGCTCTGGCTGGACGGACGAACATGGCGGCTAATACACAGAGGGAGAAGAATTTGTAATTTTATAAAGCTGCTTAAATGCTCTCTAGTGTGTTCTTTTATTCATTTATTCATAGTAAGCCGACAGTGACACAGCTTTTAAACCTGCACTCCAACACAGTGGGTTTGAAATATAACAATGACTATGAGGTTAAAGTGCAGTATGTCAGCTTCAGTTTAAAGGTAATTACATCAAGGATGCATTGGAAAAGCTAACAACCAGACCAGGGGGGGGCATGAAAAAAAGGGGATGATTTTTATAAGGCTCTTTCCAATATAGACATTCAAATAATATATTCAAATTAAAGCTGACATTCTGCACATTAAACTCATAATCACTGTTTCAGTTCAAATCCAGTGTGCTGGAGTACAGAGTGAAAACAAAAAAGATTGTCGTCACCACACAGCCTGCAGTAAGACAACAAAAAAAGGCCCCAGAGAACTGTTAAGAACTGAAAAAGAACTCTGAATAACACTGGCAAAGAAATAGAGAAATAATCTATGTCTGCCTATCTTTGATATATTTTTTCTAACTGTGAACAAAAAAACCAACAACAAAAAGCCGAATTTTAATCGTGCAGTTTGTTATGTGGGTCGCTCACCTGAAGTGACCCCTGGGCCGCTCTGATTGAATGGACATGTAGCTGGTGCTACTGATCCGTGAGGCACTGCTGGCACGAGAGATGGCTGACACGTCACTGACATCACTGTCCGAGGACTTATGGGATACATTATCACAGCTCCGCCGCTGCTCTTTATAAAGCTGTGACAGTGGAGAAAAGACGCAGGATGTACAAATCTGTGGTAGGGGTAAGAGGTTAGATAAGGTTGGACTAAATCAGAAAAAACAATTATGAACTATAAAGGGCTATGTGAATATTGAGGACAGAACCCAAAAGCAAGATGGACTTGACAGCAGAGTAGGGAAAGACAAGAGATGTTACCTCTCGTTTGTTCTGGAGCGCCCTCTCCAGGTCCTGGCTGGTACTGGAGGGAGCTGGCGTCCTGTAGGAATGAACCTTCATCTGCCGCGTCCGCTCCTCTGAGGCAAGGGCTGAAATAAACATAAACACAAGCAATTGACCAGAGTTCTACATTGTGTACAAAAAGCTAAACTTCGGAGTGATTTACATTCTGACATTCATGGCCATGGTCAAAAATTGTTTTAATACATAAAGAACAGGAAGCATGGCACTGTGCTATACCTTGTTCTACATTGCTGCTTTTAGCGGGAACTTGGGGTAACTGTCGGCCTCTGCGTGCCGATGAGGAAGTCCCTGCCGATGAAGAGTATGCAGCGCTGGCATGTGGATGCACCCTGGAAATGAGGGAAAGGGAAAAAAGCAAAAAAGAAGAAAACAGTCTTTGGACAAAAGCAACTGGAAGGACATTTTTTTAAAAATCTGTATTATTCAGTAAACATAATAAATATAATTGCAAAGGCAGCATTAATCAAATTTAGAGAAATTATTGTATTATACACAACCAACACGGACAGAGCAAGGCACATTTTTACAATAAATATTATCATGTCGAGGCTGCACCAATATCTGCTTGATCCTTAATGAAGGTTAAATTTAGTTGAACCTTTAATATATTAACAGTAGAAGCAAAGTGAAAATGAGCACAATAAGAGGGAGAGGGAAAGGTGTTAGAGACATGAAATACCGAAAGCACAGGAAGTAGAAGTGAAAAAAGATAAGACCATCAATATGTAGCAACAAATCCAGGTCTTTGAAAATGTGAGCACAATCTACGGTTTTCAGTGTAGGAAGAGGAACCATACAGCAGTCAGGGCAATACAGAAAGAGAAAAAATAGTGGTGGTCATAGGTAGACACTATTTGTGCACAAGTATATTTTATGATTAGGGAATGAGGTCTCTCAGACTAAGGTAGGGTTAAGATCTAGGACTGTGGTTGACCTTCCTCACGTCACCTTACCCAGTGGAGGCAGGGATACCCCCTTTCCTCTCGAGCCCTTTAGAATAAAGTTAGACCGTATTCTGCAGACCATTATGGAAAGCAACAGGCAGGAAAACATAATAAACAGAAAATGTAACAAAACAAAAAATTAAGAATTGAAATGCAAAGCATAGACAAACTAAAAAGAGACAAATTAACAAAGACATGAGGGACAAATTGAGGAGGTTAGTAATTAGAAACAGACAGAACCTATTTGTTAAGCTCTGAGGTACACCGAATTGTTCCTGTAAAATTAAACATTTGAAAATATATCTGTTAAAAGAAAACAGAACCTATGCCAAACTGAACAATTAGCAAAAGCAAAAGAGACTAACGCAAAAAATACTGAGCACAGTCAACAGACAATGAACATTAATGCACAATAACAGCTCCACATAGACACATAAAATAAATGGAAAGCAGCGTGTTGTGTATCAGTATACTGTGCATGTATAATATGTGTGTATAATAAGAAGATGGTAATGGAAATGTGATATGATATGGTACTGTATGTCTCCTTACCGCTCACTGTCAGAGTTTTTCTTGCCAGGTTTCTGACACCTAGGCTTGTCCAGAGTTCTTGACTGCCTATGATATGCAAATGGTTAAAGCGAAATAGAAATAAAAGAATGAGTGGAAAGTACTGAGTAGATGATAATGATTAAAGGAAATTCTGTGTAATACTGTGTGTGACTGTAACAGGAATGGAATGGAAATGCTGACTGTGAATCAATCTATTTGATCCTCCTCTGTGTGCCCAGTATACCTCTGTGCCCCAGGCCTTGCACTGAGGTGGTTTACTGTCTCCTGAGTAGGAAAAATAGGCTCCGAAATCCAGCTGATGAGTGTTATCAAGTCAGAGACACGTGGATGACAGCAAGAGGAGGGGACAAAGACACAGACCCACAGAAATGGTTACAGAACGGATGAAGGACAAGACGTCTCTGTTAAGTTACACTTTACAAAACAAATGTGAATGGCAAGCAATATACAGTAATGGTTAAATTCCCACAAGGACATGGAGCCACACAGCAAATAAGGCCATATAACGTTAAATGCTTCTATAAGGGAACTTGTCTGACCACAAGAAAGGACTCTATGTTTTGGACATGTTCTGTGCAGCAGATTTTGTTGTACCATTTCAGCTGGGCCCGCTTGTTTATTGTGATTCAATTATTAGGTAGTATGAGTCATATTAGATAATAATTCTGAGGTCTGTTAATATCTAAAAATCCTGAATACTTCAGTAGTATCAAGCCAGCTAAAACCATAGAAAAACAAAAAAACAAATAAGAATGAAAATGCAGCTGAAAGAGTCAAAACGTCCAGGATATTTTTACAGTCAATGTCCAGCAAATATACAGTTGACTGACCTGTAGAACTACAGAGAGAAAACATTTGGGACTCTACACAAGGTAAAGACATTGAACTTCAAATGAAAACAGCAATATTAAAAAGGGGGAAACAGTACAGACAAGAAGCTGCAAGAGGGAGGGGTGACTACAGAGAAGAAGACTCCTACAAAACAACTCGTACTAATAATCTACAGCACTCACAACAAAGCCAGCTTTGGGATCTGGGGTCAGAGTGAATCAAGAAGCCACAGGATAGACAGAAACCAGAATACTGTACATCTAGCACAAACATCAGTAAAGATTAAAGCAGAGGCTTAGCTAGAAGGCACATTAAGTGAGGGTGTAGCTGAGCCCTCGGGCAAAGGCAGTTAGGACAGGAGAGGAGAGAAGTCGGGATTAGCGGAAGCGTTGGGAGGGGGACAGGGTCGGTACCTGTCGTCCTCAGGAGAGGCGTGTTGGATTAGAATCCTGGGGCTGGTGGGTCTGATGCGGGGGAGAGACTGCGTGCTCCTAAAAGAGTGTGTGTCCAACACACCCCAAGAGGTTGGAAGTGGGAATGTGAAAGAGACAGGGCAAGTCAAGACAGAGAGGGGGATTCTATTTATTTCCCATTTAAGATGTGATACGCAAACACTCAGGGGACACTCAAGTTTTCTCTGATCCTAGAAAACACAGTACATCCTACACAGTACAGCACAACCTCTAACGACACAGTAAACTGACATTCATCAATTGTATGCACAAGTTCCACTCTAAGTGACAATACAGTGTTTCATTGAAAACATGAAATACATGATCATTCTAATCTACAATACAATGTAATGTTGCAAAACATAATACTACCCCTATAAAGTATGGTATATTACAAAAATGTTAGATTAACCAGTTCTGCAAAGATGATTAATGCAATTTTATGTAATGCATACACGTCTGTGAATAATCTGTAAAAACAACAAAAACTAAGGGACAAAGGAAGGGGTCTTGTGAGTACCTTTCTCGATCGGGTGAATTGGAATTTGAACCTGGTCTCAGACAGTTGGTACTAGCACTTCTAACCCTGTCAAGAGGGGGCTGCAGATCACTAGGGTCACAACATGCCATCCAACGGAGAGAACGGAAGGATGTCAAAAAGACAAAAAGATGAAAAAGAACAAGCAAATAATATTAGGTCCAAAAAAGAATGACTATTAGTACAGCAACAACAGAGGTTTTCCAATAGCAAGAACACAATCATCAAAAAATTTACATTTACTATGTTTTCTGGAAGTAGGCTCAGAGTTAGCCAGCACCAGATGTTGTGCTGTTTTAGCAAGTTTTAATTGGGGCTTTAAAAGTAAAAAAAAAGAATCTCTCCTTTCACTTTACCGAAAAATAAAACTTACCTATAAATGTCTTTATGAATGCCATTGACTAAGAGGTAGGACTGTACTTACTGCTACTGAGCTTGTTTGAAATTGCAAACATGCAAGAGGTGAACACAGTAAAATAAAATAGTCATGCGTTGCTTAAGAACCAGCTCCTGCCAGCCAGTTGGCACCTCTGTGTAATGTTGTGTAATGAATTTGGTCACACAATGATTAAAATAAATGTCATAATAACACTTAAATGATGGTTATTTGGAGGTTAACTAAACTGTTGCCTTGGAGAAATTGTGGGAATTGTCTTTGGGCAGCGTGCCATTAAGTAGTGGAAAGTTACACTGGTAATGGTTCTTGTCACTGAGCTACTGTGTTGTATAATATTGAGTAAGACATGAGAAAGGTCGAATACAAACACTTCAGACAGATACACAGTATGCAGAAAGAACATGACAGTATCTACGCCGCACACATACATTCAAACGGAAGGCCCCTCAAGGGCCAGGCGAACTATAAACACTCCAGACCATACATTTTTACGATGGGAAGAGAACAGTATTCAATCACAGCTGACTGAACATACAAATGTAATAAAGTGATAGAAATGAAACAATATTAATCTAACTTCTAATAAACATCCAGTCCTGGCCCAGTCTTTTACCTTGTGATGTGCAGGCACTCTGCGCTCCTACCCCGCATTGATCTGTGTATCAAGATGACCTCACTGCAATTACCATGGAGATGGGTGACACATGAGGGGGTAACCAAACAACAAACAAGCAAACACAAAGAGAATGTATGGGTATAATAGGACTTGGTGCAGTCTGTAATTATCTTTTGAATCAGAGTAATATGAACATGACGAGGGGCACAAATTTAAAGGAGCACTATTCAAACATACCTCATCCTGTGATTCCTAACCATGAAAACGGTGCAGAGGAATTTAGCCCACATTCCTCTGGACAAAATAAACTAGCAGTACACATTAGCAGCCATATAACCTGGTGACTTTAGGACAAGGAAGTGATTGCGTCCCTTCGTAAAAAGATTTGGATTTAATATTGGATAAATATTTTAAAGTGACTTTAAAGGCAGAAAAAGCTAATTTTGGAGTTTGCATGGAATGTTCTTCAGGAGTGCTCTATTTGACAAACTTTTATAATGTCAAACCTTGAATAACAAAATGGCTCCTGCTGTTGCCTTCTTGATGTGGTATTAGCAAATAAAAAAAGATTATAATTCAACAGGATTTTAGTCAGGCACTTTTTCCTCCAGAAGCACTGCGACTCACTGTATTTAAAAGACCTTTAACATTCCTATTAGAGACAAAAGATTAGGCTATAATGCAGTGATTTCCAGCCCAGCACTTATTAGAGTTTTCCCTCCTCTAAAGCCGAACTTACACTGTGCGATTTAGTCACGATATTGACGTCACCGACAAATTTTTGGATCGCAACTAAAACGCTTGTGGATCGGATGGTAAATCGCTTGTGAATCGGATGGTAAATCGCTTGTGGATCGGATGGTAAATCGCTTGTGAATGGGATGGTAAATCGCTTGTGGATCGGATGGTAAATCGCGTGTGGATCGGATGGTAAATCGCTTGTGGATCGGATGGTAAAACGCTTGTGGATCGGATGGTAAATCGCTTGTGGATCGGATGGTAAAACGCGTGTGGATCGGATGGTAAAACGCACAGTGTGAGGGGGTAAAGCGCTTGTGGATCGGATGGTAAAGCGCTTGTGGATCGGATGGTAAAACGCTTGTGGATCGGATGGTAAATCGCGTGTGGATCGGATGGTAAATCGCTTGTGGATCGGATGGTAAATCGCTTGTGAATCGGATGGTAAATCGCGCGTGGATCGGATGGTAAAACGCTTGTGGATCGGATGGTAAAACGCTTGTGGATCGGATGGTAAAACGCGTGTGGGTCGGATGGTAAAACGCGTGTTGATCGGATGGTAAATTGCGTGTGGATCGGATGGTAAATCGCTTGTGGATCGGATGGTAAAACGCTTGTGGATCGGGTGGTAAATCGCTTGTGGATCGGATGGTAAAACGCTTGTGGATCGGATGGTAAAACGCGTGTGGATCGGATGGTAAAACGCACAGTGTGAGTGGGTAAAGCGCTTGTGGATCGGATGGTAAAGCGCTTGTGGATCGCTTGTGGATCGGATGGTAAAACGCTTGTGGATCGGATGGTAAAGTGCGTGTGGATCGGATGGTAAAACGCGTGTGGATCGGATGGTAAAACGCACAGTGTGAGGGGGTAAAGCGCGTGTGGATCGGATGGTAAAGCGCTTGTGGATCGGATGGTAAAACGCTTGTGGATCGGATGGTAAAACGCACAGTGTGAGGGGGTAAAGCGCTTGTGGATCGGATGGTAAAACGCGTGTGGATCGGATGGTAAAACGCGTGTGGATCGGATGGTAAAACGCTTGTGGATCGGATGGTAAAGCGCGTGTGGATCGGATGGTAAAGCGCGTGTGGATCGGATGGTAAAACGCTTGTGGATCGGATGGTAAAACGTGTGTGGATCGGATGGTAAAACGCTTGTGGATCGGATGGTAAAACGCGTGTGGATCGGATGGTAAAACGCGTGTGGATCGGATGGTAAGATGGTAAAACGCTTGTGGATCGGATGGTAAGATGGTAAAACGCTTGTGGATCGGATGGTAAAACGCGTGTGGATCGGATGGTAAAACGCACAGTGTGAGGGGGTAAACGATGCCCAATTAATGCGTTCGATCGCGCTGTCGGAGGTCATGATGAATTTCTGACATGTCAGAAAATTTAATCGGACGTCGTGTAGTGTGAGCAGTGTCACGAGCCGATATGCATATCAGAAGCCTAGCTAGCCCCGTCAGTTAAAGCCTATCGTGACTTTGCTTTCATCCGCGTGTTGTGATTGCTCAGTAACTGTAGGCTGCGCGAGCCGGCTTTGTTTCATGAGTTTGAATCCAACGGCAAACTAGGTTTTCACTGAGAGAGAGAAAAAAAGATCCCGGAAACAGCACTAACCAAACGGTGGCAAAAGTGCGCAAACTGAGCGCCTCCTGCTTGTCAACATTTTCAGACTGAGGTGAATAGTGGTATCATTGGAATTGAATCTTCAGTGTGAGCAGTGGTCCGATTACTCGCCGCACAGTGTAAACCCGGCTTAAGGAAGCACCTGTTAATGAGCTGATTAGTTGGATCAAGGGGCTAGAGCTGGGCAGAGGTACTTCAGGACCAGGAATGGGAAACACTGCTATAAGGCACTTAATAAAAGAATTAAAAAAGAATGAAAGAAAATGATGCCATACACAAGTATAGACACTTCTTTACCTGTCATCCACATATTCTAACTCCTGTACACGACCACGCTCATGGTAGCGGGTGGGCGAACGAGACCTGCGGCTGTGCTGCGCTTCATCCAAACTCCTGCAGAGACACAGAGAGAGAGAGATTATGATTACTTCTTTAGAAATTTTAGCTCATGGATATTGTGAACATATTTTCTTTTTTCTGGTTATAGCCATAGGCGTAAGTTAGGGTACAGACATATCCCTACCAATCTCATAGAAGTGCTATCCCTACCAATATTTTTAGCAATATAGGCTCCAAACTGTCATTTTACACAGCTTCACATCAATCTCTAATTCTAACTGTATACACCTTCATATCTTTGGCTTGGAAGAGAGCGCATTGTTTAGGCTCTCCCTCCTCCTCTCACTCGAGAAAAATATTAGGAGAGAGAGAACCTGCCAGGAAGTTTGGCGCATAATACCAAGCTGTGCATGTGTCATAGTTTGAATGGTTAATAATCAAACTATGAAAATATTGTACATTCAATTACCATTGCTCCTTCGCTAATGTAAAGTTAGATGGCATAGACGGGTCTATCTAGCTAATCTAGGATTTAGTTTGGATTATGTAAAATCTACCTAGCAAACAAAATGCATTTTGATTAGTAGAATTTGGACCAATAGTTTTCAATGAAAATAGAGAAAAAACAACAACCCTGTCTCATCAGTATGTGGCGTCAGTATTCCGTACAGTGCATCTCTATGTGTTAAGTTAACTTACATTTTAATATTTCTTTGATATCTTATATAATAATACTACGTTGTGTTCTCTATGTAATAAGTGTTCTATTTAATGCTTCACATTTGAAGTGGAGAATTTTTAAATGAACTTGTATGCGTGAATGCTTAATCAGTCAAGGCAAAAAGTTTTCCCCACCCCGTGGCATTAGTGCTCAACACCCCACCCGCAATTATCATGTCATGTAGGTGGTCCGTCACTATCTACTGAGATTTTAAGGTAAATTACAGTGTGGGTGGCCTTATAAACGGTTTTGATGGAAAAAGTAATAAATAACAATAATACCAGTTTATATTTAATACATGACTGGCAAGTGTAATTTATTATTTTACTGTTTTATTGGCGAAAAAAGGTCAAGTGTATGGAATACTGATGTGTACAGAATACTGCGCTCTTACGTTAGCTAGCTAAATTACAGTAGTTACAAATTCATGAAATAGACTGGTAAGCTAGATAGCTAAGATAGTTAACATTAGCAAACTAATGTTGTATCTAATGTTACCAGCAGGGAATTTATAGAAAGAGACAGAAGCAGCCTAGTCGTAGAGCAGACTGAAGGAGAAGCAGATGGTGCAGGGTCTCAGGTGAGCTTTTACAATGGCTTAGTGGTTAGGCCTGTACTAATCTGTATACTGTAACTAATCTAATACTGTGGCTAACTGGAATTTTATGTATTAATTGCAAAATAATATAACTGAGGAAGTTGAGTTGGTTTGGGTTTGTAAGAGGTAGTAATTTAGAAAACTGGTCAGTCTCAGTATTGGACTTTTATTCCTTAGTACAAACAGAATAGATTAAATTTTATTTTTTGTTCTATTTTAACAGCATTTTTTATGAAAATGGAAACTGGAAGCTCATGAGTAATTTTTTAAATAAGCATTTCAGGAGGGGTGGATGCGGCCATTCAGTACTAGTGGTCCCTAAAAAAGTGTGGGACCCAAACCTACGGCCATGGTTTTAAGTTAAAGTTGTGTGCAAAAGTTTGCATCCCCAATGGTTTCTGGGTGGAAAAAGGAAAATGTACCTGTCTTTTATTTATTTATTTTCTTTTTACAAAAAATATGAATTCCAAGAAGTTAAAAAAATAAATGTGGGTCTATCCTGAAACAAAACAGCAATTTAAAATGTAAGGCGAAATCAACAGAAAATTGTTTGAAAATCATTTTTGCCATGCCTTGGTCTCCAGAACTGATTTGAAGAAAGCAGGGTATGACATCTGGGTGAGTTACAACAGACATATCAAGAAGAAGGTGGTAGCAAATATTACAACTGAGAGGATCCAAAAGTTGCTCAGGATGGTTGAGTTATTGGAGAATATTTATGTCACATGCAAAAAGGGATATGCAAACTTTTAACCTAATATCCTTTACATTTTCTTACTATTAATATCCTAGCATACATTATTTAACCATTTTTGTTACTTGTGCATTCATCTGTACATAAAACACTGTGTCATACCTCTGCATGGGGACATTTGGAGGTCGTGATCTTGCCCTGCTCTCCTCTTCCCTATGAGGCGATACTGAGCGAGAACGATGATGTGTCGACCTCTGCTGCTCAGGAACCTCCAGTGTAGTCTGCTCTCTCTCCCTCTCTCTTTCCCTCTCTCTTCCTCTTTCCCTCTCTTTTTCCCTTGGTCGACTCTCCGCAGCTGTAAGCACCCAAAAGCACACAAACAAAGCACTATTGGAAAAATTATTTTCTGTTTCAAAATACTAGACAAATATTCAAGTGCAATTCAATTCAATTTCAAATATACATGCAAACTACTAGACACCTGTTCATTCATGCCTCTATTTTTACAAGACAGCATCCATATCTGTTCACTGTGATATTTAACTTGTGTGGCATAGATTCAAATTGATTTATTAATTATTTATGTATGCACGTTTATTTTGTCCAGATTAACATACATTAGCTAACTACACGGACTGACTGCTGAGCTACCAGCAATTACAAACTCAATATTCTAGGCTAAAGAAATGAGACTATTAAAATTAACTACATTTGGACTGTCTTCCTAATCACCACTGTTAGGACTCTAGGCCTCAGACCAAATAGTGTTCTGCAGAACACTATTTGCCTGCTTGGGGTGCAGCTTTGCAAAGCTCACAGTCATAACAGATGTGTTGCTTTTAGAGAATGAAAGCAAGGATAAACTACCACCACCACTCTACCATGCACAGAAAAGAGAGAGCAAAACGTACAAGACTGAAAAGAGGCTAATCACCCTCACTTCACATGCATTCTTTTTGCTTTCCTCTTTCTCTGGTCATGCACACATTACACTGTGCATTGTGGTCAAAGTCTACTCTACTTTGCTACAGAGAAAAGCGTTGGAGACAAAACACTACCCATGGAGATCCACAAATAATGCTGTATTGTTATATGACAGTTTGCTGTGTATTTGCCAAAAAGAAACATGTAAAAATGAAGTATTACATGCTAGACACATGATATGGCCTGACATAGTTGCATTGTCTCAAGGAAAACAGCAGCTTTCAGTAGAAGTGGAAAGCGCACTGCTGACTCGTTGCTTCTCTCATTTTGTATTCTATTACACAAATCACAGTATTAATGTAGAGGCTACTGGCGCCATGCCCCCCACCCACCTGCAGCCACTACGCCAATACCATCATCATAATCTGATTCTGTGATACGCTGAGAGCCTGCGCAGACATACACATACAAAAACACAAATACAGACAGACACCATACAGACAGACAAATTGAGATATACACAAGACAGATGGATTGATATACATTTATACATGAACACATGCACATGTGATAAGTAATAATTTCCTACTCACACATGTACACACTTGCACATGTATAAAGACAGCTATAACGGTTAGAAAACATTATTAAGGTGGCCTGAATTCTAAGACCTCTGGCTAACAAATACAGTTATTTTAATGAATACTGTCTGGTAACATTCCTTCATGTAATTATATATCTGTTCATCAATCCTTTGGCTGAATAGTTTGTAGAGTTAACGCAAATGCAGTTTGTCTTAAAAGGGAATTCTGCCATAAAACTAGCATTTTATATGTTATTTTTCATGTCATGTGATATTCTGTAGTGCAGTATTGCATCTCTCAGCTTCAGCCTTTTGGCAGTATTCATGATTTTGTATCATTCTCTTAATTATGTGTATCGAAGTATCAAAGCACTATAAAAAAATAAAAAAATAGATAAAGTTTGGTCACTAAAATACCCAGCATGCATTACACAAATTAGGTTAATACAAATACAATCATTGGGAAGTGCTTCAGATTCCTGGCAGCTTTCTGTACCATTATTTGGCTTCCTTCTGCCTTAGCTAGTGATGCCAATAGGAAAACAAACAGCCTGCCCACAAATATCTAAATGTACCTCCATCTCCAGGACATAAAGAGGGTTATAGAGAGGGTGTTTCCAGTATTTAAACTGGAAAATCTCACTCTGCATCACCCTTATAAAACGTGAGTAGGCATATTTTCAACATATATATTTTGGCCAGAGTCTCCCTTTAAGAGAAACGCACATTTACCTCTATAAAACATAATAAATTGTTTCCACGATGCCACTTCCTGTATTTCGACATAAAATTTTTTCCCACATTGTCTGTAAATGTTTCATCCACCCAGGTATATGTAAGTTAATTCTGATGAGAACTGGTGAAGCCGCCTGGATGAGGGGCAAAATGTCAAGATTACAACACTAGTCCAGTCCCCTGACTTACTACTACCAGACATTGCCCAGATTCTAATATGACAGTGTTAGACTTCTCGCCCTCCACTCACGCTGCAACTTTTTAGTGGGTGTGTCACTGTGGGTGTGTCTTCGGGGCAGGTACGGTGAGGGGTGGGGCAGTGGAATAGAGGACCTGTCGTGAGTCTGCATCTTGTACCAGTGAGGCTTATCGTCCAGCAGAGCAGTCTCCAGCTCAATTAGAATCTGCAGTGGTGTGGAAAAGAGAAGAGAAGTTGATGAGGAAAGTCACATTAAGAGTGTGATATGGATACATGTGTTTTACTTGCCTCTCCCAGGAAGCCGCTTTCCTCATCCTGAACTTTCGGTTGGTCCCAAACCGTGATCTCCAGCATATGCTCTCTGAAGTCCCGCCGGTGCACATGGGGGTACACAAACGTCTGGTTCCACTTGGGCTCCAAACTCTTCTTGACTGTCTTTGTTCTCCGCTTGCTTTTATCACTGATAAGTCAGGGCAAATAGACACAAGTAACAACAAAATCAAAATTTAGTAGTAAAAATAAAACACATCTATTTTTGTACAGGCACAAGCGTTACTTAGTGGTATAACGTCAGCATATTGCTAATTTGGTTGGGCAATTTATTTCTGTTTTTGCTGAGAAATGAACGCGTGGCACTAAAATGGGGAGAATGGAACCACAGGGGATATTTTCAAACCCATTTTTGGGGCAAAATTGGGCCAAAGTTACCACCTCTCAAGACTCCCTCTTAGAGCAAACTCAATGCCAAAACAATAATTTCCTGACTTCAAGCAAAGCCTTAAAATTCCTGTCCCATTTCTTACAACCTGCTTTTGAGGATCTACACTATTTATATCACTCCCCCACTTCAATATCAATAGGCTACTTTACCCAGCTACTAACACATAACTAAAATATATTTATATAATATATATAATATATATATGATTGAGTGATTATATCCGCAACAAATAAGAACAAACAACTCAGTTGCGGCTATTAAATGTGATTCAGACAGTTGATCGTATACCACATTAAATGCCACACTGGCCAAATTTATTCCCATCATAGATCTGAGGAATTTGCAGATATAAACGTTTTATAATTGTGCCTGCGCTGATGGTCATGAAAATACTGACAATATCTTGCCCCACCCACACGCGCCCACGTTGTGATCTTATGCCTTGTTTTTGTGTTTACATTTTGATAATGAAAATAAGGCCCTTAGTCAGCAAAGAAACAGAACCTGGCTATAGCTAAAGTTCAGATCATATACTTTGGACTGAATTGGAATTGGAATCCCTTTTTAATTCTTGAGGGTCAATATGAGATCTGTAAGTCTGAGCACCTTCTATCAGGAAGGAAGTACATTTTGACGTAGGGGTTTCTGGGTCGTCCATCCAGTCTGGGGGGCAGGTCTTTGGCCTGCAGCACGTTCACTATCAACTGATGGCCCACTTTATCATACCACATTTTCACCTGCAAGAGACACCAGCATCGGTTTTATACATCGCTAATGAGGAAAAAAACAGAGGACACACTAAAGCTTGAGAGACGTATTATGCTGAGTGGTGTTGTATCCACCGAGAGCTGTCCAGGGAGCAGCTGGGGAGCATCTCTCAAACCACTGGGACTGGAAGGGGACAGGACAGATATAGACGGACGCTCCATCTTCTGAGACTCGAAGGAACTTGAACCTGCTGTAGAGGCACAGAGACAACAAAGACACCACTAAAATTACAACTGACATCATGCTAAGGAAAAAAACTAATATCCCAGGCCACAGTGTTTAAGACAGTACTCACTAGATTCTAATGGAGGGTGTGATGTTTCTGGAATTCTGGGCATATCACTGAAAAGAAAAAGCACTCATGAACAAACACAGTCACACACACATAAACATATAGAGCTGAGACACAGTAGGATTTGAAACATATGTTGTAGGGTCAGCTGTTAAAGACAATCCTGTCTTCAAGGGCTACAATTTCTATGGGCTAAAAAAAAAATAGGGAGAGATTTGGGGGAGCTAAATTATCTCATGGAGTTTGTTTTACTTACTGGTAAGATTTATACACCATTCGCAAGTGTTTGGAGAGAAATCAATGAATACATATTTTTAAAGAGGTAGGAGGACAGTGCAAATGAGAATATAATAACTAACAATGGAAACTAAGTAGAATAAAAACATAAATTACTCCAGAACTTCATAATGCTAAAGTAGGCTTGACTGAGCAGACGCTTACGTCTCCAGTGCAGACTTCCTCATGAATAGACTACAACCATTCTTTATTTTTAAAGAATATCTGCAGGTTGTTTGCCTTTGCACAATAACAGCTGTTTCTAAAAGGAACAGATTTCATTTATACTGGTAGAATGGTAATTGAAGACTTACCCAATGGGCCTTGAAACAACTAATTCAACATGGGGTTCTGCTTGGGAATCCAAAATAATATTGTAAACCTCCTTTGTGGTTAATCCAGGTAATGATTTACCATTCCACTGTAGCACCTCATCTCCTAGAGACAAAAGAACAGCATTGAACAAATCTGCAGAGCTTGGGCCTGCGTAGAATAATCCTAACTGTGGACATACGATTATTTTCTAAGGGTTCCTACAAATGATTTATACAGATGAACAAATGTTTCTACATCCTTCCCACCCATGGCCTGTGACTCCACCTGAGAACACCCCTAAATATTGTTTGTGGGACAAAAGCAATATTAAAGTCTGGTTAAGTCATTTGTTATGGTGATTTTTCTGCTGTAATGGTCCAAAAGGATCTTCGCTCTCGTTAGCCGATAGTCACTCATCAGTATAGCTGGAAAAGTCTAATTGATCTTAGAAAACGCGCTCTCTGAGTAATGCACCATTGGCGAGGTCTCTAACAGAGTATAGCCACGGTTCGCTTGCTCATTCATTTCTTCATTCATTTATTTGTTGTTTGTTTCCCTATTTAGTTATTAGGAATTTAACATACCTAATAATGAGTTTACACATATGTCATTTATAGCGTCCATTGTGTATATTGATTCTTCTGTTTCACAACCAACGTTAGATTTATTCATTAATTAAAGCATTCAGTCACTCAGTCACGTCTGTCACACTGACACTGACTAAAAGGCCCTCATCAGGGAAAAGTGATGTGCACGTTTGTAAACATACAGTGCATTCAGAAAGTATTCACACCCCTTCACTTTTTCCTCATTTTGTTACATTACAACCTATAAAATAAAATAAAAATGTTCTCATCAATCTGCAAAAAAAGTACTCCATAACGAAGAAGTATAAACAGGTTTTCAAAAAGTTTTGTAAATGTACTAAAAATAAAAAACTGAAATAGCATGTTTATGTAAGTATTTAGACCCTTTGCTATGACACTTAAAATTGAGCTTAGATGCATTCTGTTTCCATTGATCATCCTTGAGATGTTTCTACAACTAAAGGTTCATCTGTGGTAAATTTAGTTCATTGGACATGATTTGGAAAAGCACACATCTGTCTATATAAAGCCCCACAGGAAAACAGGCACCGCTCATCACCTGGCCAGTTCCATGCCTATGGTGAAGCATGGTGGTGGAAGCATCATGCTGTTGAGATGCATTTCAGCAGCAGGGACTGGGAGGCGTGTCAGGATCGAGGGGAAAGATGAATAGATTAAAGCACAGAGACATATTTGAGGAAACCTGCTCAAGAGCGCTCAGGACCTCAGATTTGGGTGAAGGTTCACCTTCCAGGGTCTGAATACTTATGTAAATGTGATATTTAAGTTTTTCATTTTTAATAAATGTACAAAAATTCGTTAAAAAACCCAACTAATTACGTTTTTTCATTATAGATAATTTTTTTGCAGATTAATGAGGAATTTTGTTTTAGAGTAAGCCTGTAACATAACAAAATGAGGAAAAACGTGAAGCAGTGTGAATACTTTAGTTTGCGTACTTGTAAGAACATTTTCAAGTCAGTTTCAGGTAAATGCCAATTTGTAGTTATATTTTAATGCAAGATCAAATCCATAAAATTTAGGATCAAATCTGATCAATACAAACTTGAGGCCCCTCATCTTTTCAGGAGAGCAAACATGATGGGAATCTCACACAATTATTTTGATAATCATATCGTTGCATATATTTTTCCTTGCTGTTTATTTAATCATGCGATTAAGCACAGCACAGCATTCACACACACTTATGGATAAACATTTTTAAAGCAGAAATAACATCACCTGCCCGTAAATGGCCCACCACGTCCGCCAGGCTTCCCTTTTTAACTTTGGTGATGAAAGCCCCAAGTCTCCCTGTTTCTGTGATCTTCCCCCCTACCACCTACTCACACCACAACACAACACAATAAAATACAAGACAATTAACAAAAAGAGAAAGGGGCTTAAAAGCACAAAGTTATAAGTCTTCACTTGTGACCAATTATACTACATATAATACTAAATATTGTATAATATAAGAAGTACATATTACACTAGAGGTAAACATAAGGTCACTTGTTTCACTGGTCAGACTGTTTCATTACAGTGACCACTAATGAGTACACTGATTCACAAACTTGTGAGACATCAATCCCTTCAAAACTGTCTCTGGGTTGTTTTTTTTAGTGTTTAATCGCAGCAGTGATGGGATGAATGTGCAGCATGGGCCTTTGTGTGTGGTGTATGTGTGTGTAATAGGTGTTGTAGCTAGGTGTGTGTCTTCTAACCTTTAGCCCCAGCAGTGCTCCAGCCTCTCTGGGCATGGTAGTGCGCTTGCTCAGAGTTATTCGGCCGATTAAATGATCACCTTCCTTGGAGGGCTGCCATGTAACCGGATGCTGGGAAGAACAAGGCAGTGATTTAATCCCATCACAGAAGGAATGCTCTCATTACATCTAACCCTCACTTCACCTTCACTCACCCCCCCCCCCCACACACACACACACACAGTTTTACTGCAGTGTGAAGGACAGCCTGTGTATTGCTGATACAGTCAGATTGATTCACAATCACAGTCTCTCAACTTTCTCTCTCTCTTCCTCGCTTTCCATTTTTAGCCGTGCATATTTCTGCTCAGCTTTTGTTTTGCCAGAGCAAGATTCGGAGGAAGTGTTGGCGTTGGAGTTGGAGAGTGTAAGCTAGCCTAAACGGCGTGTTAAGTCAGAGCGTGAGCACGCCATACGTTTGGAAAGCGTTGGATAGGAATGAGTCAGAGCTGAAACGTGCCTTGTCGCTTCATTTAGCTCATCACAAGGCATCTTTTTTCTTCCCTCCACCGTATCTAGGATGTCAGTCTGAAATAGAGCCGCAAGGTTTGTGTGATTAAATAGCTGCTGAACTTGCGCTTTAAAAACTTTGTTTATGGCGTTATGGCGCAGGAGAACAGGACCCGATTCCACGGTGATGAAAAGTTCTCCCTGTCTGAAATGACAAAGAAGAGCCAATTACCGGAATCCTCCGTCAGTCGCTTCTCCCCGAGGGACGGCCGCTGATACCCTTCTCCCAGCACCACGTGCTCCAGCCGAGCGTGGCGCAATAAATAGAAACCAACCTCAATTAGATCCAGACGTCCACGCCGCTTTTATCCAAAACTCAGGAACGCGAAAGCCGCCCTAATTTTTTAATTAACAGTGGAGGGTGGATTTGTGCGAGCCTCTGCGGAGATTTGTCGAGATTAATTGAATTTGCTGCGACTAATCTTTCTGTTAACGCCCCATCGTTCATGTCCTGAGGACACATTTTTAGGCATGTTTACTAGTGATCTCATTTTATTTATTTATTTTATTTTTAAAAAATCCACTTTGATACCGTTTTCAAATCTCTTAGTATCGACCGATACCCAAATACTCATCGAATACAGACTTTTCTCAGTTTAATAAGTGGCAAGGCTCAGAAACATGATTTTTAAATGGTTTACTTTTCTTGTATGGCTGATTCTGATTATATTAGTATTTGGACATGAGTCACATTAGTGCTCAGTATTTCCGTAAATCTGACCTAAGGCGGCGTTATGTATGAGCTCAGTTTGTGATCTCACTGAATAAACTCAACGCCTTGAACCTATCCCCGTCCGATATGTTAATTATTAGAGGATAACGATGCCGGGGTAACTAGGAACTTCTAGCTACAGAACCTGAGCTAACCTAAGCTAGCCAAAGTTGTGGTTGTTATGCTATATTTTGACAGGTTTGGCTAATGCAAATCGAGACTTGGATGCTGAAATCCCATTCGTGGGAGTTAGTTTACTGGCACTTAACTAGCTGGTTAGCTGTGTGCTCATGTTGCCTACAGTGGTAGTGAGCAGTATCAGTAAACGCAAGTCGAAAACAAAATTCTGATACGTCAACAATCCCCCGATGCTGGTAGACAGACGTGTCTCCTCTTTGGACTCCGAGTCAGTCTGAGTTTCACCCGTCCAGGGTCGCATTTCTCAAGTGTGTAATAGCGCAGTAATAGCATAGTGTAATAGCATTGTGATAGTAGGGGGAAGGGTTGGGGTCGGGGCCGGGACGGCAGGAGCATATGGTGACACTCCTAATTTGCATATTCATGTATATTCATACATCCTTGCATTCTTAATGATGTGTAGATATGTTAAATAGTGTCTTGGGCATTAAAAAAAAATAAAAAAAACACACACATTAAACAAAGTATTATTCATAGATGTTTAAATGGTTAAATATTACATATTCAGAACTGTTGCTATGCGGACGCCATGTTGGTCGTTATTCTCTTTCAGCTAATAATGTGCATCAGATGGAAGTAATGATCCTCTGAGCTACTTGATTTTGCATAAAAAGATTACAACTGTCAGTCAACCTCATAGAAGATAACAGCATTGGTTAAAAAACATCAATAGGGAGCCCGTTTGTGCAACACTGTGCAAAAGTCTTAGGCACCCTATATTTTTTATATAAATTTTGCCTTAGATGTTTATTTGATGTCTTCTGCGTTAGTGTGTCATTAGAAAAGAGCAAATGTTAGATTTCTAAACATTAGTTTTTCCAAAAAAATTAATTTACAGAGAAATGTTGGTGTGCCATTAAAGAAAGTGAGATATTTAGCACTAGAGAACTTTTTAGATAAAAACAGAATCAAGCCGTAGCAAGTTCTCCAAGATTCTTGGAACAACCTACCAGCCGATTTTCTTATAAAACTGCACGACAGTGTGTCTAAGAGAATTGATGCAGTTTTAAAGACAAAAGGCTGAAACACCAACACACTGATTTAAAAAAAAAAATGTTATAATGTTTACTGCTTTTATAGGATTTTATTATATTCAGGAACATTTCATTACTTTTTAAAAGCATTTTCGCTTCACATAATTTCTCTACATGTGCCTCAGACTTTTGCACAGTGCTGTACTGTACATATACATTTCAGAATGCTTCTAAAAAAAGCAGGAAGAGTTTATAGAGTTAAGGGTGTACTTAAAGAGCCACTGACATCAAATACTCTCTAAACTTCACTCTCTAAAATCCCAATGACGGCATTTTGTAACCTTGAAAATCCACGGCAAAACGAAATGGTTATAAAAATCATAAATCTTATGATCCCAGAGGCATCTTTAAAACCGTTTAATAAGACAAAAAGGGAAAAATGAATCAATGAATCAACATAATCTATTGTTTATACTGTGACGCCCCGGGCAAAGAAAATGCTTGGGGCCTATGTGACCTTTTATTTATTTATTTATTTATTTATTTTTGTCCAACCTTCATTGGCACTACGTTAAAATTCAGTATGCAGACTGTAAATAATAGGAATAAATCTCTGTAGGCCTGTAGGCTCCAAAACCTTGAGCTAACTAGCCTCAAAGGATAACTGCTCGCAAAAAAAGATGCCGGCCTGCTAGATAGAGACTGCGCAGGCTACATGCTGCTCCAGCTCATTAAAGCATCGTTACATCACATAGGCTCAGAACCAAAACGTTTGCTAATGTTTCAGCGTTTATTAACGTGCTGTATATAGTGTAAAACGTTGAGTTAACAAGACGGTTTGGGCAGCTGTTAGCAAAACAACATTCCATCAAGGAAGTTGAATTATTAACACTACACTCCAAACCGAGAGCCAATTCCTCCAGCTTCCATGAAGTTGAGCTAATTTAACATTGCTTTTTGGCTTACAGTTGTCGTCCTTCATTTATGTGTAATTATCTCCACCACTTGCACCACTTCCTGCAGTCCTGCTTCCTCTTTTACTCCTCTTCTTGTTTCCTCTTTCTCTTTTCATTTCCTGATAGGTGAGGGTTGAACCCCTTGAAGCGGGTTTCCTGAGATGTAGGTGTACAATGGACATTGATATTTTTGTTAACTTAAATGACCAGCCTTGGGGGGTTTCTATAATCTTCAGAGCCCCAGGGAACTGTCTGTCCTGTAGCTACGCCTCTGGCGAGTGTTTGTAGGACTCCAAAGCGTCCATGCGGATTCCTCATGGGTTAGTGATGGGGTGGAATCTGGGCCCCTGTGTCGGTTCCCCATCACTTGACCTCTACCCATGAGAGTAGAAGGAGTTTCTCTTGAGTTTCGCTTTCTTGCAGGCCACAGCGTCGCTTGTACAAAGCAGTCAAGCATGAAATAAAATGATCAACTCCAGAAATGCAATGAGGTTCCGCCATCTTGGAATTGTGGCGATCACATGGCAACCATACGTCAGCGTTTTCAAAAGGCTGTGTTTTATTCCCCTTATGCACGCTACAACGCCAAAACGGCCTGCTCACATTTCTCAGCTTTGTCAGTGTGGACTAGGCCTTAATCCGGCCTGTGTGTTTTTCTGTTCTTGAACTTGTTCAGTAATCAGATGGCGGAAAGTCTCACAGCACTTTGTATCAGTGTCGCTGGATGTTTGTAACTCGCTCGGGATAAAAGCATCTGCCAAACTGAAAAAAAATGTAAATGTGATTTTGAGCCACATTTTAAATTCATCCTCAGGCACTTCAGTTGCTTTTTATGTGAGTTTCTGTGAATAAACCAGTTTTCCTCTTTGTTCCTTAATGGAAAATAAGGGTGAGGCAGGACCCTTGGAAGAGAACAGTGGGTTCTGCGCTAAGTGTATCCTGTACCTTAGATGATGCATCACCGTGCGCATTTGCAATGAATGCCAATGATGCGCAGGCAGGCAGCTGATAAAGGCCTGGAACACTTCATTCCCGCCGCACGCCGGAGACGCTCACGCTCTAATGCCCGCATTTCGTTCAGATCCCACTCGCTTATGCTTTTGTAATTAATTGCATAAGGCGTTAATGAGCCGAAACGGCCGCATGCTGACACGGTGTGCTCCTGAATATCGCTCAAGCGCATGAGGTTATCTTTTACTGTAATTGAAATGAGGTTTTCATTTGTGGGACGTTTGGCCTTTGGCACAATGAGTTCCTTCTACCTTTTTGTTTGTACTCTTGAATGCTAAAGATACAATAAAGTCGAAAATGTTAAACGGGAGGTTACGTAGTATTCTGTTTTCTTTCTTTCTTTCTTTCTTTCTTTTTCCTGACACCTAAATGTTGCACCAGAAAAAAGGAATTTTGTGCCGTTTTAAACAGAGGAAGTTAGTGGCCTAGATCAACTCTTTATAACCATATTGCAAATCTGTAAGCGTGCACACTGTTTGACTCGTATAAAAAGCTATAAGTGGTTAAGGTTAGGCTGAGGGGCGAGGTTAGCACGCTTTTTTCTTCTTCTTACGACTTAATACAATCTCACTCGTTTTGCATGAGATCGGGTTTCCAGAGGTTGCAGAAATTGATTTAACTGCCATTATAATAATAGCGTTATCTCCTATTTTTGAAGTTTTTTATTTATTTATTTATTTTTGAAATGTGATATCAGGGAAGCGAAAGGTGATGCAGCTGCAAAATATTGCTTCAGAATTACATTTATTAATTTGTTCAATACAGACAAGACTTCCTAATACAGCCTATATTTACGCGTAAATAAAACTTTTATAAAAAAAATTTTTATAAAAAAACAAACAAATGAATTGAAACTGTGTTCGAATTTATCTAAATGTTGCATAATTTATTTAAGACCTTGCTGTGGTGCCATTTTGCATGTTTTTGATGTTTTAAAATGTGACTCTTTGACTACAGGATAAAGCATGAAGCTGATATCGGCTACACGTTTTTTATGACCCGTTGAAATCTTTCCAGTTTCCAGACAAAAAGTATTTTTAATGCCGAGTTACTGGTTTAAAAAGTTTAAATATTGAGAAGTTGACGTTTTCTAGAAAACAGCCAATGAAGAGGTTTTTTTTACTGGCTGTATTTTTGTCGATTTTAACTCGACTTTCAACTAATAGTAGTGAGCGAGTAAAAAATAGTGCACCAAAAATCAATTCCATTTTTGTTGATCTGCAGAACTTGAGAAGTAAAACTCATTCAAGCTGAAGACCTGTACTTCAAAGATCCTATTATGCTAGGCAAATAACAATTTTAACTTTAGGAGTGGAATTAGCATGAACTTTAAACAAAAGCTTAACTAAACATCAGCCTCGTGGCTCCACGCACCCCGGGTTTTAATGATCCAAGCTCGGCTTCTTGTAAAACAACGTTAGTGTGGGCATGAACACCTCTTCCTATTTATTCTGTCTGCGTGTGACGTTTGT
The DNA here is from genome assembly GCA_028565825.1 of Olivaichthys viedmensis. Lineage (NCBI taxonomy): Eukaryota > Metazoa > Chordata > Actinopteri > Siluriformes > Diplomystidae > Olivaichthys > Olivaichthys viedmensis. Next base: position 15,164,740 of record JAOUQW010000038.1, on the reverse strand, counting down.
CAAAAAAACCAAAAAACCCACTTCCTCGTTTCGCCCCTCGTTTCGTGAGAGCAAGTGAAGACTTTAAGATCTTCAGTTTATAATTCGGGTGATGGAGGCCACCACTGAACGTTCAGTAAATGGAAGAAAGAGATTGTTAGCTCAAGACTTTACATCTGGGATTTATTATAGGCCTATGAGAAATCTGGAAAGCACAGGAAATGCATGTCTTTAAAAAGTTCTTGATGCCAGCCTACGAAGGAGAACAAATGGAAGTTCTGTGAGTGGACGATCCTTTTTACTGATGGCTCTGTGATGCGTCGCTTCGTATTGTCCACAGATTCCCCCCTTACAACCTGAAGTCTCAGCACTTGAACACACCCTCAGCTCTTTTTCTCTGTGTGTATAAGTGCATGAAACATATCCAGGTGCGTAAATATCGTTCCCATTTATTATTGATCTTTTTTTTTTCTTTCTATGCTGAGTCACCTCTCAGCTGCAAAACATCACAGCGAGACTACGCGATTCTCTTTCTGAGCACGGTGCAGTCATCGCTGTGTTGTTGACTGATTGTGGCGCAGGTCAGATGTGTTTACGTGAGAAACTTGTGGAAACAGCTGCCCTGGGGAGGAGATTATCATAGACCCCAGGTTCTTTGTCTTGGGGTGGGGAATGAATAAACCTGCTTTTTAGCTTTGGCTTAATGTGTTACGACAAACCTGAAAGTAATTATGCCTCATTAGGTGGAATACTTGCACTTCAAAGATGTATTCTTTTGCAGCATGTCACATATTTTGTAAGACCTGGTATTCTGTAATTTCCATGATCTTTTGAAAGGAGGCTTACACAAACATCAGTCGTGTTTCCATATAGAGATTCTTGCAGAACGATGCTTGCATGTGTGCATGATCTGTGTGGGGGGGGGGGGGGGGCAAATGTAAAAAAGCACACCTCCCCTTTTTTATAACATAGCCATGTC
>JAOUQW010000038.1:15114262-15131159 GCA_028565825.1 Olivaichthys viedmensis | reverse complement strand
AAATGTGTCAAGAAAGTGTCAGAAAAAACAACACTACTCTCTAGCCATTAAGAAATTAAGCTTCTCTCCAGAAGAAGTAGCCAAACACATAATTTATCTCTATAGGTGGAAGTCTTACAATAATAATTGAATTAACTTTCTTTATTTTATTTATTTTTTTGTTTTCTTTTGCTATTTGCTATATTGAAAAGCTTTTTATGCTGCCAAACTGGAAATGTTTCCCTTGGGATAAGAAAGCAGAATTTTAAAAGAAAAGGATTGCATTGAGAGAACTGAGGGCCGAGGGACGAAGCATCAAACACATTCTCCTGTCTGAAGAGAAAGACCTCGCAAAACCTGATGCTCCTCCACAAATAGCCAAACTGAGGTACTGTAACCAGTGATAAAACTACATTCTACAATATTAAGATTTTATAAGGTATGCTCAACATTAAAGCATCCTACTCTGAATACGAAACATTACTTTAAAAAATATCAATAACTTACAGCTGACAAAAAGCTGACACGTCCAAAATATCAATATCACACAGGCATTTATATTTTTATTGAATCACATTCTCGCACTCATCAGTGTAGGTAGGTTAAAGAAACCCCCTGCCCACCTTTTCCTCAGTTCCCTCTTACTGTTTAAATATCCGGTTCTGACAGTTATCTAGAGGGTCCAGGCCTTGCACGGGACCAAGGGTCCGCTTTAAACAGACATACTGGGTCTTGTTTGGCTTGGTTCACTGTGCCAGTGTATTATTTCTGCTCCCTCAGACCAGGCAATCAAGCATGAGAACGAGTGGATGCATTGTGTGGTTCCATATGGCACCGGCATCACATGGCTGAACTGGCATGACTGTGTCTCTCCTCCATCGGAACTCCCCCACTGTGGGCAACATTCACCGCACCAACCCCCCACTAACCCTGTACATCAACCAATGCCAATACTCTGTATTTCTCAATATTTCTGTTATGTATAATGTATAATTATTATTATATGTTTAATGGAAATCACATGATGCTTGTTCGGTTTTATATCTTCTGGGTCCTTGTCCTGCCTGTGTTCTCTCTCTCCCTGTCGCTCCCTGTCTCTCTCTTAGTCACACATTATTCAACCACAGCCAATTCAGGAGCCAAGTTAACAAATGCAAGAGCCATATTAAAAATAAATACATTAATTAATTAAATAAAAACCCCTCTTCCTCCATCCAACCTTAGTACATTTTAGAATATGGCTACTGAATGAAAGACATGGTCCATAGTGCATTAACTACAATGTATTAGCTGCAATGTAATATATATACTCATAGTTCAGTAACATAATGAAAGGGTCCATGTCAGCCAGTAGCACAGAACCCGATCGTAATTCATAAAAGTAGGCATCGATGAACATCACAAAGTGCCTAACAAAAGCTGTCCATGGACGATTATTACAACCTATTAAAGTAGGCAACAGTCCATAGCTGATTATCACAAAGTCTATAAATGTAGAAGGCTACAAACAGCCATCTGCTGATCACCCAAATCAAACTACGGCTCATTTTCAGGTGTTAGAACAGTAGAGAGATTTCAGTTCTGATCACTGAGTGGGATACTGAGTTTGGTAGGGAACTTGTCACTGAATGTTGGGTGCTTTGGTGGTGCTACTGCAAATGTGATCTTTTAAATTGTGAAATACCGTCACAAACCAGACAGTATTCAGGACCATTCAGCACAAAAAATAAACAAATAAATAAATAAAGAGCCGCATGTGACTTGTGATTCGCAGGTTAAATACCACTGCTTTATATAAACCCCTAGAACCATTACAGCCAGTCAAGTCCAGACAAGATAACTCTGCCAGATATAAAGGGCTGAAATGTCATGGGGCAAACTGATACCATCCATACAGCTGGTCATAACCATTGTAATGTTAGCTAACCTAGTTCAGTGGAGAGGGTGCTAGTATAAATAAGTAATTTAGCTCAATGATTTACTGAGTGAGGCAATGTGCACATATTTCTTGATTTCTGCTTATTTAATATTGCATTAAGTAACAAAATTGTAGAGGACAATATATTGGAGTACTTTTCCAGAAACATTTATTCTGGAGTAAAGTGGAACTATCCCCAAAACTTAATTTAAAGCAAGGATGCCAGAACTGCATGTCAAAACCAGCCCAATGTCCATTAAAATCGATCCCAAAAAAATAGCCCAATGGTCAAAAATAATAATAATAATAATAATAATAATAATAATAAAAACAGTACAATTGCAAAACTCAAAATGTTACCCTTCCAAATGCTGTATTAAACTCCAACATCACTACCACTGTAAAATATACTGTAATTATTACAAGATAATTATTTAATTAAGCAGTATTAAAGTCATGCAAAGGTCCTAAAATAGTCTCATTTAATTACATATATTTTCATAAATAAAGAATGCCTATGAGATTTATTACACCAATTCACTGACACACAACAAGCACATTCATACGGGAAACATAGTCTATTTTAATTTTATATGTATTTACCATAGTTCCAATACTTTATTTCTACTGATGCACCATTTCACCTATTTTCACTACATTTTAATCTTAACCACATCCCACCTACATACATAATAGACTATGCATTTAGTTTTTGCGTAAAAAAAAAAAAAGGAGCTTACCTAGTTGGCTTGCCTAACATTAATATAATTTGTTTACTGTATGCAAAACATCCAACCCCCAACCCACGGACAAAAATAAATAAATCAACCCACGGCTGCGAGTCAAAAGTAGCCCAATTATGTGGGGAAAAAAATGGACCTGGCAAACTTAAAGGTACAGTCTGTGATTTTAGCAGAAGTTAGCTAAGGTTTGCTGGTGAAATTTAAAATCCTGATAAATACAGCCCGTTTACAGCGCCTGATTGGCTACTTTGTTAATACACTTCTGGTATTTATATGAATATAGCAACTGATATGAGCAGCTACATTTGTTATGTCTACAGTTATGTATAGCATGTATAGTCTAGTTAAACACAGTATAGTGTATTAAACATTTTCAGCCTCACAAGAATGTTACTATTTGCCAGCATAAAAACAGAACAACAGAAATAATATATATAATCGAAAGCAAGGCTCTACAGTACAGCAGAAAAAAAAAACTTGGAAAGCCATGCTATGCAGTATGGCACTGCCTTCTGAGGCTGGCAGAATGTAGAGCACTGAGTCCACCACATACGTCATCACTGAAAATATTAGGCAATATAGAATGCTAGGGAGGTCACATGATCAGTATGGAGGGCAGAGAATGTGGGATGTTGAGCGTGTCACATGATGAGGGGAGACTCCCACAGGACAGGTAGGGAGGAGTGAGTGCGCAGCAGTGCCCTCATTATGCCAAGCTGGAGCAGCCATGCAGCGTCAGGGGAGTAATGCTCCTTTCTCCATACACCCAGGGAGGGCCTCTCTTAAAGCTGTACTAACACCGTCCAATAAATACCCACCTACCCCACAGCTCAGCAACAAGCAGACAAAGAGTTTCTCAGAGACTTTCTCAGACTCTCTTGCTCTCACTGTCTCTCTTTTCGAGGCTAAACTTCACCGACAAATACATCCTCCTAGTTACCTCTGGTTTAGATTTGGTAGTTGCTCATGGGTCTACTAACGTAATTTGTTTGTCTATCATTCTCTACCGATTCAGACAGTGAATTTGGCATATATTATATATAGATTCTCTTTATTTATCATGTTTGCTGATTGTGCTCAAAGATGCCACTTAGAAGGTTGGCCTTAAAAATGTCATGTATGTAATTCCTGCAATAGCAGTGTATTCCCATGACTTCTGGTGTGTCATTGGCTCCTTTGTTTTTTGTGCCAGGCACCTCACAGGTGTACCTATTTCAAAGTTACCTTTTGCGATGGATGCAATGCATTTGGCTGGTTTCTACAAATCAGGCTCCTGTTTACATTTTTCTGGCCCTGAAATAGGCTCCACCCCCAGTCGGAATAAAGCTGCTCAACTCTGCCCCTTTTTCTTAAAGGGGCTACTTATAAGGCAGAATACATAGTTTCAAGAGAGGGGGTGTGGTCGGTTGGAGGGACGTGGTTGGCTTGCAATTTACCTTGCAGACATGTTTTGTTTTTGTTAAAAATAAAAAACATAATTATTGAGTCAGGGGAGTTTTGTGGCCCACACTGTCTTTTCGCTGCCTAGCCAAAGTTAGCCGGCAGGCTTGCTACCATCGGCCGTAGAGCCTCACGAAGCACCGCAGAGAGCGAGTACACTTTCACCGCGGCCATGCACAAACAGAGCACCTTAAACACCGAGTAAAAGGGTAATTAGACAGTTATCAATAGTAATCATAGTCATTGCACTGGAGATCCTTTACAGCATCATTCCACTCGAAGAACATTTGCCAAATGCCTGGCAGTGCTCTGGAGGCCCTATCAGCTACAGCTCGGTTGAGGACAAGTTGAAGCTGTACAACACCACCAGGACAATAACATTTCCCAGAACCCCCTGGTGACAGCAGCAACTCTGTGCTGATTAGACAGTGTCCATTAATAATGAATGAAGCTGTTTTAAATCTGAGAAACTGACTGAGAAATAAAGATGAAGCATTTGTAAATGTTCAGGGTTTGCTGAAAAGAGCTGCTGATATCATTATTGAGAGCAAGAGAAAGAACAAGAGATAGTGAGCGTGAGCAGAAAAATGAAAAGAGTGTGAGGAAGCAAGAGCGAGAATGATCAGAGTCCAGCATTTACATAGGCATCCACTCGAGTGCCCACTCGGCTCTGTCAATAGCACAACTCATTACTCTTCCCTTTAAACAGTGTCAGTGACATATTAGCTTTAGCCGGCCAAGGCTTCAGTTAAACCCAATGAAAACATTCAGCCTAATAAACCTGCCTGCCTTTACACCTGCTAGCAGAAGATGCATAATGCTTTCATTAGGAATATATGCATACTGGTGTCTTTTTTTACACATGAATTAGCCGTTTACAAATAGAGAAGAATGGGGGAGGGTGGCGGAATGAGCGAGGGAGAAATGGAGGAAGAGACAGATGGAGTGTGTGAGCAGTGGTGGCAGCAGCAGAGCTACAGTAAGTGGGAACTGGCCTCCCCAGACAACGCTGTCCATATGGCCTGGCAGTGCATTCACACACCTCAACCATCAGAAATCATCAGAGCCCAGCAGAGGCTCCATCCTGATGCTCAGCAATCAACACACTCTACTATTCAACATGGTACTAACCATACACACACCAGGCCATACGGTAGATCCGCAGAGAAAACACAAAACACAAGCCAACATACATGGTACCTAACCAAGCACAGGCAGAATTATAAAGAGGCAAATGTAGTGATATATCAAATACACTGCACAGACAATTTAACCAACAATTTAACAAAACCACCAGTGGCTAGCTATCTTCTACTAAGTTTAGTAGCCAGCCAGCATTTTGACTAGCGAAAACGTTGCCACCCCAAATGTAACGATATACATCTTAAAGTTACAAAGTATGAATTCATTAAATGATCAATTATTAATTTATTATAAGTTGTTGGAACAAACATACTACAACCAGTTACTGCAGGGACACTGTGTGTATGAGTGTGCAGTTTTCAATCCTGCTAATCTGGATGTGAAATCAGATAACAGCTAGCTAGCTAGCATACTAATAAAGGTTAATAGCCTAATTAATGCAACATAGTTAGCATAGTTAAATGTTAAGGTAATCCTCTATGATTACAAACCTACTGGATAATGCTGGTTATCATGCCTGTTGTTTTTCTAGAAAGTGCATAGATCATGTTGTAGTGTTAACTTTGCCTTTTTATGAAGGTTGAAATCATGACACACTGCACTGTTAAACACTCCATTACATTACCGATGAAAAGCGTACGTTTCTACATGACCACGTCCTCAGCAGGTGCACGTGTGCGAATGTAACGCGTTGATTTGACACTAAGAACTCCTGAAGACAACACGGTAAATCTCAAATATGGATGAAGTTAAAAAATATTATTAACAGTAATATCACATCATAACATTAATCAAAACTCATAATGACTGAGACACGTCAAACCTAATGACACTATAAATTGCAACTAATTGGATTTTTTATTGTTTACGTCCTGGGCCCCTCACACTACTGTATGTAATCGAACATGTTTTAAGCCTAGATGTATCATTTTTCTCAGAGTATAACCTAAACAAACTGACATCAAGCTCACATACTAATACTCTACAAACACACCAGTAGCATTGCACTATATACGTAGCTACTGAGACCTGTGCAGCTCAGCTCGCCTCCCTTCTCAGTCTGGCTCTGATCAAGGTGCACATTGCTCACGTAGCTACAGGAGTAGGATTTTAAACCAGAGAGGACTAAACACATCCAGCAAGCTCTATAAATACACTGTGAGAGAGAGGCGTTATAGGTGGAGAGCGAATAATGACGAAGATTTCAGCTCTGTTGGGCTGGGCTCTGCTAGCCTCCAATCTGTGTGTGTGTTTTCATGTGTATGTGTGAGACTGGGATCTGATGTTTTGGGGGTATTTTGTAATATGCTTTTCTAAGCTATTACTTTTGCAGTTCTCCATTTCTGTGATGGCCTGTTGAACTTTTTTGCTGTTTGGTATCATGCTATTCTGGTCCCAAGTATCCACTGCATGCTTCAAAGCCACGTATGTATTGCTTGGTTGCAAGTCAGTCTGTATGACTTTGAAAATAAAAAACGCACTTTTTAACATCCCCCTGTACATTAAAGTAGGGTCCGGAGTGTGTGTATATGATAACTGTCATGCTGTCCCTGAGGCCCAGGAGTGATAATTGACCGCCAAAGAAAGAATATAATGAAGCTGAGGTGAAAAAACAAAGGCATCAAGCCAAAGAAAGACAAAGCCCGTAGGGAATTAAAAAACATACCAAACAGACATGGGCTTTGGGAGCTCTTTCTCAGTCGTGGACACCATGGATACAGCCCTTAAGCACACTGTGCTTCCCATCTCTTCCAACCAGTGTGTGGTTGTCACCCAAGTGTCACCCAAGTCCACAGGAACAGGGAGAGGAGATTACAGCGAGGGAGAAATGCACGCAAGGCTGGCAGAGAGAGTCTCCAGACCTCACTGTTAGCATTTCCTGCTGCTTGTGCAGAGTGTGAACAGAACAGGCATTACTGTCCTAGTGCTGGGAACACAACTGTTACTTTGGAAGCTGTGCCAATGCCACATAGAAACATCTAATCAACTGTTTATCATTGTATTTGCCTCCTCAAAGATTCCACAATCGAGAATTTCCCTGAAAATTGTAACCCAGTTTAGCTGGAGTCTAGTAGGAGTGTGTATGTGACAGGGCCATGCCAGACTGCCAAGACGAGTCTTTCTTCGAATAGAAAAGCCCTGGGAAGCCTGTGCGGGATGCCTGATCATTAAACAATCAGGCCGTATGACTCTGGGAGTACCTCTCACACCCTCAGTATCTCCCTCCCCCTCCCTCTGTGTGCATATCTCTACTCTCCCTTTCTGTGAATGTCTCCTACCTTTCTCTCCCTCACACTCATTAACTCAACTATAAGCACTTCCCCCAATCATCCCCAACAGACTAGTAGAGGTGGTAGAAGTACACAAATTTCTCAAAGAATATTCTGGTAAACACTGAATTACAGCTTCGAATTCTTCACTCAAGTTAAAGTACAAAAATACAAGCACTTAAAAAGTAAAAGTACAAGAAAGAATCACAAATGAGAAAGAAGCCTGTGCCTCAAATCACACATTGATTTTGGTTACTGGCAGTAAATTAGTGCACTTTTTCGCCAAGGAACTGAGGAACTAAGGAACCAAGGAACGTGGGAAAAGCATTCACTAAAACTGAGTAATGACAAATATATCTCAAATCTCTTAAATGTTAGCTAGCATGCTGATAGCGTTAAGTCTACAAACTAGCCATACAAACTAGCTTGCATGCTATTATCTAAATGTCACAGTGCAAACTTGCTAGATAAATACAAAATGTAGGTAAAAGCATAAGACATAAATATTAGGTCACTTACCTCAATGTGATTTTTTTATTTTATTTGAGGGAGAATTCAACGTCAAGAGTTCAAGATTTTTGGTTGGTTTTCTCTCCTTTTCGGTGTACAACACTGCGCTTGCATGTATGTGTGTTGCATGTATGAAATGTTGTCATATGTTAGAGTTTAGGTTTGTTAGGAATCTGTATCATGCAAAAAGTCACTTCATGACTATATAGGCTTTAGAGTAACCAATCTGCTAGTGGGAAAAAAGTAGAGATTCTTCTTTGAAATAGAGTAAATGGCAAAAGTCTTAAGTAAAAGTTCAGTTACTTGAAAACCACACTTAAGTACATTAACAAAGTTGCAGACTAGACAACAATAACATTCCATTAAATATGTGTTAAGATTCTGCCTGTATTTGTGTGTGTATGTGTATGTGTCATCCTCGCCATGTAATTATAAAATCTTGGTCTCGGGTGTGTGGGAGGCTGTCTGTTCACGAATTGTTGCGAAGTGTCTCTTGAGGAGGTGAATGTGGACTGCAACTACGAGTACAATGCAGTGTAAGAGTTATGTGAGGGTTGGAGTGGACACTCATCAATACTGGAGCAACTCTGACTGCCTGTAAATCTCTGCTCGTCTGACACAATCCCCTGCCTCGGTGAAGGATCTTCCATGAGATAGAGAGGACTCAAGGGAACAAGGGAAGCACATAAAAGAAAAATGAAGAAGTAGGATGCACATCGATCTGGAAGAGTACACTGAAGCCAAGCAGTTTGGACATGCTGTAAATGTGTGTTTATCACACTTAGCACTGTGCACCATACAAAACATCCATAAATAGACGTGACAGACCTGAGGCCTCTCCATCTCTCTAACACATATAAGTCTTTGCTAAGTTCAACTCTTTACGGTTTAATCAGTAAAGACCGTTCAGGCAATAGCTGCCTTGCTGACAACAGAGCATCATGGTATATTACCAGTTACACAGTTTGTGTTTGGGGTTTTTTTGTACTCTCAGCTGCACATGCATGCTTTAAAACTATTTGACTTGTCTGAGAGATGTAATGAACACTAGCTTTGAGAGACAGCACCTTTTCAAAGCTTCCCAGAATGAAAAAAATCATCATCACAAAAAAGGGCTCAAAGCCCAGAATGTGCAGCTTCTGGTCCAGCTCATGACGCATGACTCTGCATAAGCAAAATTACACCATTTAGGAGAAAAGAGAAGACGTGGAGGAACACTACCTACTGAACAATCTGAAACTCTCTCTATCACACGCGCACACACATACACACACAAACACACACTCATTCCACCGTTGGAGAGAAAGAGGGAGTGTGTGAAACAGCAGGTGCTGATACCACACTTCACTGGCTGACTGTCTAAAAGCTTCAGTAATTAAAACCATGGAACTTCCAGAGATGTAATATGTGTCTCATATTTAGCATGATGATCCTTGCATAATTCCACATATTTATTCATTCTGCGTGTATGTGTCTTCCAATTCTTCCTGTTCTACTCAACCCAAGTCTCCTCTGGCCTACGCTAAACTTGCTGAGAGAGGGACCTTGTCACATTCACTTCGTTTAGTTCCTATTCCCTATATCACTCTACACGACAGATACAAATATTATTATATAGCCAGTTTGCCCTATAGCCTGGACTGCACCTCACCTCCATATTACACCCCAGCTTTCTAAAGAGGTTCTACTTGGAACCTCTTCTCAAAAGGAAACTCTCTGAAGGGTTCTGCATATATCTTTAAGGGTTCCCCCAGAGTGACAAACCAAAGGACCCTTTAGGGTACTAGATTTAACCTTTTTTTCTTGGAGTGTAAAAGCATTGGCATAGTGGAAGACAAATACAAAGGACAGTCATATGTAAAATAATAGTGCCAGAAAAGGTTCCTGAGAATAATATCATAGAAGACCTATTTTTGTTTCCTTAAAGAACTTTTGATGAAATGTTATTTAACAATTTATGTTGGCGCACAAAAGAACTGCAAAAAAATATTTCCCACCATAAATGATTATTCAGTTCATCAACCATCCATCAACAGGTTCTTTAGGGAACAAAAAAGGTTCTTTTATGGCATCGCTCTCAAGAAAGTTTTCTGGCACCTTTATTTTTGGAGAGTGTAATCTATGAGAGACAGGTGTTTAAAGGGAATCCCCAAACCTGACTGCACTTAGCCAAAGTTGTCCCAAACATTCACACAAATAGTACACATTGTTTGCATAATCCTTTGCTTAAACCGTCCTCCAGCCTATCCCAAAGCATGTGATGGCCCCGGTTCAAGTGTGCCAAGCCTTGCCATCCATATGCTGTCCACCAACAGCAGAGTGACAGGAGGGCTCTCCAGAATGGCAGGGGGTCTGCCCAGCTAACAAAACGTTATTTTGTAACATTCATACGTTCAGAACATCCTTCAGACATTTTCCGCGTAATGTTATGCAGCAATCTGCAAACATTATGGGTTACGTCCCTGGGTGCCAGGGTAGTGATACATATCCTAAATCTGAGCAGAGTCCTCCACACCACAGAGAAATCTCCCAGCACGAGACACACTCTCCTGCAGCAGAGCAACAGATGCTTCCTGTATTTCCCCTTTACTGTACTGTGTGTTTCTGTGTTAAAGGCATTTAGCCGCTGTATCCTCTATAACTGCTGTGCATGCACAATTACACAGAAGTAATATGTTTTAATGTTCATTCTATAATGTTTAGAACTCTGAAAATGTATGTAGGTATGAATTTAAGTATACATTCTTGTAAGTGAATGAGTTCAGAATCATTAACTGTGCATGTGTTTGTTTGTGTGTGTGTGTGTGTGTGTGTGTGTGTGTTGTGTGCATGTGAGCTACAATAGCTAACAAACTGCAGGAACAGATGGATTCTCATCTCTTCTTGCTGTGAGGAAACACAGGTTTTACATGCAAACACACACACACACACACACACACACACATGCACGCACACACACACACACACACACACACACACTCACACAGCTCTTCAAGCAGCCCACAATTTTAAATATGGGCTCTATTGGCATGTTTATGCATTCATAAACGGATTTTAGCAGCCGCTGTTTAAAGACACTTATTATCAATAAGTGGTGTGCATTTGGAAATGAACTACAACTCAGCCAGAAAGAAGGAAACTGCTGTTACCTGTACTGGCTGCATTAATAGTGTAGTGTTTCCCAGAGTATTTTGTGTAACTCAGCATCTCTGCACTTACAAGGTTTTACAAAAAAAAAAAATGTCTTAGCATACAATAATTCCTATGCACTACAGATATATTGTTATGTAGTCTCTTCACTTATATTGTTATATTAAAGACACTTATACCACGAGGCAGGGGTGGCTCAGCAGTTAAGGCTCTGGGCTACTGATCGGAAGGTTGTGCGTTCAAATCTTGGCATCACCAAACTGTCACAATTGGGCCCTTTAGTAAGACCCTTTACATTGATCTGCTCAGCTCAATTCTAAATTGCTTTGGATAAAAGATGTCTGCCAATGAGTAAATGTAAATATTAACAACATTGTGAACACTTTCTCTGATTTATGTGACGCCGCCTTGTAATCTTCTGTACCACTAGCCAGTGGGAATGTGGCCAAATGCAATGCAATGCATGCAGTGATTTTCCAAAGTGCCACCCAAGTTGGTTAAGGGCTTGAGCTGCATCACATGATGTAATCTGACTTTTTCTCCACCCTAGTTAGAGCCTTCCAGATGTAATTCTGCGCATGAGAGAGCCAGAGAGTGAGCCTGTGCAGCTGGAGCATTAGGAGTCTGACTCTAGCACATGCCAACCAATGAGCACACACTCAGTGCTGTAGGCCCTGCTGGTGTGTGGGAACAAATGGCTTCCTGAGGCTCATCCTCCAGTGGGTGCTAATGTATGGAGTGTGATGCTATTGAAAGCCCCCACTGCAGGATTTGCTTGTTGCTTTATCATTTTCTCAATTCATGTATTCCTCCCTTTTTAAAAAAAGAAAAAAGGATTTGTGTCAGTGCTGCTCTGTGGACCAGCCAGAGGCACATGCCGAAAGAAGAGTGGAGATCTGAGATGGGGGTTATAATGAGCTCAGCTCTTTGGCCTGATCTTTGGATAGAAAGGATCTGACTCACTGAGAATCTAAACACTAAGTGGTATAGTCTCTAGACCTACAACAGAACTTCACGGTCAATGAAACCCATACTCAACAGGACTGGACTGGATAAGTAGACACATGCTCTGTGATGCAGCTCAGATCTCTGGCCGTTCCATCTGTATTGTCGGCACTTGTTTGATAATCCCATGTACTAGTCTAGTACCACGCTAAGCCTGGTGGTGACTTATATCACTTATAAGCTTATATCACTCGTACACACATGAATGCAGTTCTGGAGCTTGCTTATGACAGTTAGTGACACATCCAGGGATACCATGTGAACGCAATTTATTCTCTAATTCCAAACCAGAACAAACTTCCGACCTTCTAATAGCACACCTTCTTACAGAGAAGGTAAAAGTCAGAGAGAGATGTCCCCTGCCTCTATATGTACTGTGCAACAGCTCTCTCACTCTTTGGTGAACAGAGAACCAGGGCATTGCTGGCACAAATAAATATTTTAATGTGGCATAAATATTACTCTCCTGGGCTTCCATAGCACAGCTACAGGAGCCTGTAATTGTTTTCTATGTTTGCGGGACAAAATAATGTGAATATGACGAGGCTCTGACGCACAGCATAGCTCAGCAAGCTTAGAGCAGGACAGAGGAGATCTCAACTATTAAAACAAAGGGGGAAGGTGGAAGCACACACAAAGCTGAGTCACTTTGAGTGATAAATAATATCTGAACAAGATCTTAGAGGAATTCCAGCAGGCATGACGCAGAACATTGACCCTCCACACCAGCCCCTCATTCTGGCACAATATAACACCACGGCAGATTGAGACGACACCCTCATTTCAAAACCTCACAATTTTAGTTCCTTACATTTTGGTTAGAAGTCTTCATACTGGAACAATATAAAAATGTACGTATACAGTTATCTCATGCATGAGTCACACTAACCCAGAACACCAGACTAAATCACTGGAATCAAGCCACATCTCCTGCACTTAGCAAGAAAACCGCCAGAAACAAGCCATTTACTGAAGCTCTTCCAGTGAAAATCAGCTGATAAAAACCAACACAATAATTTCAGCACAAGACATCAATAAGCATCTTATCATCTAGAGAGAGAATGAAAACAGCAATGGAAGAGGAAAAGTAGCAGAGGAGAGGTCACTGTCCTGTGTAACTGAGAAAAATGACTGTCTTTTTCCAAGTCCATCAAAAACCTCCAGACTGAAAGCTTTATTTATCACCACTAAATACGGTTGAATGAACATTATGTTTACCTGATGTCATTCTGCTGTGGGGGTTTCTTGTTTCCAACCAGGTTCACTGTTTTCGCTTGTATGGGCTTCTCCTCTCTGTAAAATAGGACACAGTGTTCAGATAGTGACAATGAAACTTTCAAAGTCAGAGCAAAGCTTTTTTGATAACATTCAAATGGTAACCTTCAGAAAAATATTCCTTTGCGTTATTTGGACAGATGTTACCCTACTAAACAACACACAAGTTGCAAAGCCTTTACCCATCTAAGTCACATCATTATTCAGACACGTAAGGTGGAATATTTCAGTACTTTATTTATAGTAGCATTTTTAGAGAAATATGTGCTAGTCAAATAAAGAGAAAGGGTTGTGCTCCAACAAAACCTTTCTTCTCTCAGTAGCCAAATAGAGATTCATTCATAAGTTCCCAAGACTTGAAAGTCAGGCCTCCAGTTTGGGTACCAGGCGAGAAATAGAGAGGTGCAGTGTTCATGAATGGGAGCATGCCTCTCACCACTTGTATTGCAATGTAGGAAATAAAAGATACCACACAGGCAAACCAGAACGTGTTTATTTTTTAAAGAGTAAACTGTAGGACTGTAGAAAAAAAAAAACATTTCAGTGTAAGGAAGTCTATTTTTTTCTTTATCTTTAGTTTCATGTAAAAATCATACAAATTAAAAGCACACTCGAAGTGTAAAAAATGATGTCCCACAATGTGTGCTTATAATGAAGTATGCTCGTTTATAAGTGCCCAGTGGACAATTAAGAATCCATCAAAAAAACAACCTTTGCACTTACAATTTTTCTTTTGTTTTTGAAATGTATACTAATACTAACTGAACTGACAAACTGAATGTCTTTATCTCATGATATATAATAATAGGATGCTCTATAGGGCAGGTACTGGAGGGCAAGACACTCAGTTCATCAATGCAGTGAAATCACCAAACTGTGCTGGACTATGATCCTCCATGGCTGCAGAACGACACCCCTGCTCTAGGGTTTTAGGACATCCCATCAGATTTTCTTTGAAAATCTAGTGCCAATGTGAGCAAAACAAACATTAGAATTTCTTAATTTCATACAATCATATAATTTTATACTGGGTGGGTAATAGAAAGTAAACTGACCTAGAACGATGTTTATGAATGGGACGAAAACAGTAGGCAGCTTTGAAGTTTTATGGAATATGGATAGAAATGTCTCAGCAAAGGATCCTATTTATGGCATCACACCTTCCATCATTTGACATTAACACAAAGGAACAAGAAAATAAACAAAATTACACTAATTTATTGTAATCCTACACTGTTGAAGTGATATTGAGTATGGATATGGTGTGAACCGAGCTAAGAATATAACTCCCTTCATATGCAATATCTCCTCTACAGAGCATTCAGAATGCAGCTGTCCGCCTGGTACATAGACTCCTGAAGTTTTCTCATGCGAGGTCACTACTGAGGTCACTCCACGGGCTTCCTGTTGCTGCAAGATTCAGATTCAAAACTTTTGTCTTTGCATTCCAGGCGTCAAAGGGCTCTGCACCACATTATCTACGCACCCTGGTTCAAAACAACACACCTGCACACCAACTCAGGTTTTCAACTTCAGGGCGCCTCTGAGGTCTAAACATGCTCACGGCACAAGATCCCGCTGCTTCAGCTCCCTGCCTCCTCAGTGGTGGAACGAGCTTCTCCCTCCACTCCGAACAGCTCCATGTCTCTATTCCTTCCACAAAGGTTTAAAGACTTTCTTCTTCGGGCAGTATCTAAGATAACACCTTATTGTCTATACACTTACCTTGAATTGAATTGCCTTTTGAATTACTTCTTGGTTTTTAATTTACTAGTATTATGTATGCACTAAGATTAGAAATGGTCCTTTTCGCCACTGATTGTCTTTTGTATTTTTTTATGCACTTAGGTTTCAAACTGTGTCATCACCTTGACCACTCCAGCACTTGTACAAACTTGCATTTGTCTCATCATTTCAAGATATGAATCCTTGCAGATTCGCTGGGTGCTTTGTATCGCTGCGCCTTCAACTGTTTGCACGTTTTGGAAGTCGCCCTGGATAAAAGCATCTGCTAAATGACTACATGTGAACGTAAATGTGAAAACCTCATTAGGCCTATAAGAGTTCACTGAATGGGTTAAAACCAGTCAGATCGTCACGATGACGAGACACGTGGATTTTAGTCGTGACAAAACAAGGAGATATAATTATTTCACACCGTTTAGGCGTTTCACCACGTATGGGCGTAATGATGTTTGATTAATAAAAACGGAATCCCCTGGTCTGATCATTCATGTCCGGTAAACAGCCCGTGCTGTGAGAGGAACACACCGGTGCGCTCAAAGCTATGTTGTGCAGTGTCTGCACCCCACATTACTCCATTCATATTTAAAGATTAAGCACCATCTCAACATGTTTGGCCAAGTGAAGACTATGCAATAAAAGCGAGATCAGTACACAGCCTAAACGATGCGCAGGATAGTCCAATTTGTTCCAGAGGACAATATCCGAAACGGTGTTAGACTGAGATTGGGGTGAGCTGAGGGTGCGGTGATATCATTTTAGTAAAGAGTAAGTTGGCACACCGTTGGCACACTGTTTTTGTCTCACGTTTGAACCGACTTGCACCTGTAACCACACTCGCAAAAGACAAAGAGCCATCGCACCTTTCACTGTTTCCCTGTCAGAGCTCTGTAGCTATATAGTATTAAAATCCTAAGTCAGTATGGGGAAGACACGCCAGTGAGACAGATGATGCCAGAGCAAAAGCTACTGTTCCCCTCCAATCGAGTCTTGTTTTGATATTGTGAGCATTGCTCGGCCGTTACAGCTACTGAGACCGAGAGCACAGAGCCCCCGTGAGCTTCCAGGCTTCCATAACAGAGAGAGGGCTATGCCTACAGAGGGACGGTAAAGCAAGCAGCAGTGCTCCTCAAGGCGCGCGTGCACACATCCTCCGCCCTGTACACACACACACACACACGCGCGCGCGCGCACGCACGCGCACGCACAGGTGCATGTGCCTTTAATCGGGATGGCAAACCGATAAACACACAGGAGTGAATCGGGTGCCGTTTACTTTTGGGTACTAAACCTATGAGCGCCTCTAGGTTCCCCCCTGCAATGGATGGGAACAAACGATCACGCTGTCTTACTTGAACATGGCCTGCTCCTTGGCCTCCTCCTCTTGTTGCCGAAGCATCACAGCCATGATAATTTTCCTCTCCTCCTCCGTAAGGTGGCTGAGGTCCGGCAGCTCGGGCATCGAGGGCGGCGCAGTGGGAGGGTGAGGGCCGCCGCGGGGCCCCACCGAGGCCGACATGTTTTCCCCGTTCCTTGGCGGACTCGTGTTTCCGTTGCGAAAGCAGCTAAACCCCGCGAATCACGACGTGGTCCACGGGCGCCTCGGCGGCTCTCGCAAGCGTTGCGAACCTTTCATGGTGGCGGTGCGGCCGCCGTCGGTGCTTCTCTTCCTATAACAGCTTTTTCTCTCTTCTCGGTCTCCCACCACCCCCTACCCCGCT
>JAOUQW010000038.1:15083160-15102441 GCA_028565825.1 Olivaichthys viedmensis | reverse complement strand
TCTGACCCCAGCTTACCGATATGCGAAGAATCAATTTCACTGTACTGTACTTGTATATGTATATGTGACAATAAAGGTGCATCCTATTCTATTCTATTATTATTATCTGCACTATCAATAGAAATGGCAGCGGATACACATCTCTATCTATACAACAGGCAATTATTATTAATAGTTTTGTTTTATAGCATTTGTTATTTTTGTTATACAAATGTATAACTTTTTCTTGAGTTAATCAACTGTTAGCATCAGCGTCAAATCCTACAGCTAGTATAGTTGTCTTGTTGGCATCTAGATAAATTAAGAAGTAGATAACCTAAATAGACTATTGTCTTAATAGCAGAATTCTTGATCTGACATATAATTGCACAGGGTCTGTTGAAATGCCACTTTCTTTCATTTCTGTAACAGAATCTGCTATTAACACAAAATATTTAGGTTAAGTTGTACACAGATGAGCATAAATCACATACTCAAAAACCGGTGATTTATAGAACAGTAGCATAGTGATTCACAACAACATCAGTTTTAAAACTTGTGTTTCATCGAACTAACTATCACTTGGCTGGGCTTATGTCGGCGATAGTCTACTTTCCACTGTGGGTCAAAACTGGTTAATTAAACAGCAATACAAAACAGTTAGAAAAAAACAGAAGTTTTGTTTTTGCTTTCAAGAGCTTCCATATAGTAATGAGCAGCAGGGCAAACTTTGCAATCTGAATCAGCTCTGTGTTTAAAGTAATGTTTTGGGTTTCCGAATTGAAACTGTGCCGTTCTAAATGTCACCTGTCATTTCTATCGTAATGTTACAGTTCCAGAGCTTAAATTCCTGGGGTAAAGTTCCTCAGTGGAAAGACGGCTAACAGGGCTGAAGCGAGACGTTGTGATGTCAAAATTTATTGACTGGGTCAAGTGCTCTCTAAACGCACAAATATTAATTGGCACTTTTTTTTTTAGGGCCACTGATTTTATTAACACAATAATTAAGAAGGTCTTTGTTTTATGGTGTCAAGTGAATTGTGAGTAACCTGGCCACATGTAAACAATATTATGTCAACGTCAAAAATGCTGAGCATTCTCATTTGCTCAAGGCAAGTCTGCAGCTCCTCAAGTCAGTCAGAATGATGAAGTCAAAGATGAACTAATTAAAATACTTATCAATTTGATAAAACATTGCCATGGTTTACCATTCATCACCAAAGTGGTCCATGTTCGAGGGTGGGAGTTACAAAAATTTTATATTAAGAAAATTAACATCTGACTCAACTTTCAATTCTGAAAAAAAAAAATCTAAGGTTTTGCTAAATTGAAGCTTCACTTTAGTAATCTAAAATCATACTATGAATAAATAATTGTATTTTTATAGTGCGTGATGTGTTTCCACCTCTGACAGGTTTTGAGGAACATTGATTTCAATGTTGCCCGTTGTGGTAGTCCATGGTGGTGCAGGTCATGTTCCCAAGGACAGAGTTGGGATGTCCTGTGCCGGGGTGCGGGAGGCAACGAGGGGCGGTTATGCCATTCTCAAGTCTGGAGGTAGTGCCATGGATACCGTGGTAGAAGTCGTCACCATGTTGGAGAACAACCCAGCGTTTAATGCAGGTAGCATAAACGTATCATGAGAGTCATAACCAAGTTAATAAATTCAGCCAAAATATACATAATAGCCTACTGTCCAAAGTATTTGATTTCTGTACAAAGGATTGAGTTTAAATCTATGGTATTTAGTTTATTTCCCCAGTTAGCTTTGAGAGGACCAATAATACCCTAAAAAACTCTACTGTGTTGAGATACACACTTCAATTCAGCAAATCAAACAATGTTTTGAAAAGGCCCGGTGATCACATCTTGTAATAATGGTCAGTCCTGGACGAGTGTTGTTGAGTGTTTGCTCATGTGTGGTTCAGGTCGAGGGTCAGTGTTGAATGTGAAGGGGGAGGTGGAGATGGATGCTCTGGTGATGGACGGGTGCACGCTAGCCAGTGGGGCCGTGTCTGCAGTTAGGAGAGTGGCTAACCCAATTAAGCTGGCCAGGCTGGTCATGGAAAAGGTATGCTTGTAAGAGTTTAAATCTGCAGTTATACGCATACACCCCTTCTAGCGCTTTACTCAGTTAGCGTTGATGGGTCAATTTTCAGAGAGCGGTTGATACAAATTATATAACTTTTGACTCCATTTCCTTAATTGTTGGCACCCTGACAAAGTCATATCTTAGGCTTGAACAAAAAACTATTTTTATTCTAATTCAGTTATTCCAAGACAATATTCTTAATCAAACATTCTAAGGATGGAAAAGACAGGGGGAAAAGTGGGGTTTTGAACTTCATGCATCAGAAATTTAATGCAAAAAATAATAAATAAAACATTAAATGTACTACTTTAAAAGTTAACATTGTAACAAACCCAAAATGTTTTTTTCCCCCTACATGCAATTGGGAACATGGGGGGGCACCTACAGTTTGCTAACAAACCTTTGTGGTTTTAATCAGAAGGTAGTCAAGCCAAATTAATTTGTGTAGCCCTTTTTACAATAGACAGCGTTACAGATCTTCGTTATATAGATCCAAGCCAAGCCAAGGGCAACAGTGGCAAGGACATGGTTGGCATGAGATAAATCTGATAAAACCTGAGGTGGCACCGGGTAGCAGAGTTAAAGTCAGAAATAAAATTTACAAAGGTTAGACATTACAACTAAGGCACTTAGACCGTTGAAAGAAAAGATCACAGAGGTAGTCCAGAGATGTTAACAATCTCTCAAAGGGCCGCCTTATTGTGTCTGATTTTGAACATGGCAGGTAGAAAGTTCAGTATAAGCACATGGCAAATTTAGAACATCAGGTAACAGGATAATGCAGGCATTTTCAGAATTCAGAAGGTTTATGCAGGCGTTATGAGAGTTTAGAATTCAACAGAGACATGATTGTAAAGTGTTTACTATAACTACTATTTTGAGATGGGACCAAAACTATTTGGACTGTGAGAAATCTCTCAGACCTTTCATGCCAATGAAGAGTTGTAATGATCACCTTAGTGTCTGGACTTTAACCCAATGAAAGACTTGTGGTTTGAATTTAAAGAGAGCTTTCCACTAGGGTGGACTTGAGGTTGCCAAATAAGGGGAAAAGGTTTTGTGTAGAATGAGTGGTTCTGGACTTCTCATGTTCTCCAGCTTCGTTAAATATTTAAGGAAAATGTTTCGTGCTGATACCTTTAACAGTGGTGGTTAAACCAAGTGCTAAGGAATATAACTTGTAACTAATTAGCTGTTCTCTTTGTATTATAGCGCTTTTAGTTGATCTTTAAGTAATGGATAAACTGACTACATAATCTAGCTGAATGCTGGGACCTAATCATAAAGATGATGATAAAACATTTCCATATTATGTCCGTTCGAGTAAGTATCAGCACTATAACATACTGGTCTAATTTAGGCATCTTAAAACAGGCTAATGTAAGCTTGTTCACAAAGCAGTCTTTTGATTCTGAGTCATGTAGCTGACTAAAGTGACGTCAGTTGGCTAAAACATGAATCTTTTTCAGTGTGATTTTATATGTGACACAGGAATGTAGAAATACCTGGTTTAGGTGTCTGGTTGGGGTAATTAACATGATAAACTGTATGATTGTTTTAGTTATTAGTTTGTGAATTAACACATTAATATCTGCTTACATTTACCTTTGCTATGCAGACCAGTCACGCATGTCTGACGGCCGATGGGGCTTCCCAGTTCGCCAGGACCATGGGTATCCCTGAAGTTCTTGAGGAGTCCCTGATCACAGACTATGCCAGAATGCGCTGGAAGAAAAACCTGGAGCCAGATGCCCACCCGGTGGAGTACCAGATGTAAGATTTTTTTTTTTTTTTTGTCTACAAACCAATGCTTAAGTTTTATGGAAGTTAATTGCTGTTATTGTGATATTGTTAACAATAGACAGTAGTTCAGGACAGCACTTTTTCTACTCGTTTGAAAAGACATTTTGTTGCTAATTACCTTGTTACTAATCTATTGGAAGGGTGTGAGTGTAGCAAAAACACATTAAGTAGAAAAGTCAAAATGGGCCAACACAGAAGTGGCTAGGGCTTAAAAATTGGAAAAAGTGTCTGCAACTTCAGGTCAGACACTTTGTGTTTATGCTATGTTTTACTTGTGTCTTGCAGGGGTAAGATGGGCACAGTTGGGGCAGTAGCCGTGGATGTGCAGGGAAACCTGGCCTGTGCTACCTCCACAGGTGGCATGTTAAACAAGATGGTGGGTCGTGTGGGAGATACAGCATGCATTGGTGAGTTAGAAACACCTACCCTCAACACATAGTGCAGGAGTGTAGCCACTGATGATAACTGTACCTAGCGAATGTTATGTAGTTAGCAAGCTATCAGAACTGTACTGTTCATTTTGCAAACCTTAACGTGATTGAGCTGTTAAGCTAACTGCCTGTCACCAGCTTACTTCATTTTGAGAATCACTGTTCTATATTTTAGGAAAATAAAGTTGACAGCTTAAGTTTTCTTAGCAGTTTTCTCAGTAACCTACGCCACTTGCATTTAGGCAATGCACTCATAGCTGCCAACCAGTAAATAACGGTCACCACAGAAACTCGATTCATATGCATAGTTACAATATTAGCTTAATTTAATTATTGATAAAATAATCAAATTATAAATCAAATTATCCATAGGTTATTTCATATGGTAGTAACTATGAGCTTATTAAGTAACAGCATGGTTTAACATTTAGCTCCCCTACCCACCCCCAGCTACACGCCTGTTGTCTAGCCTCACTGTTGTCTTGTTTAAAAATTCTACACATCAGATGTTGAGAAAGAAGAAGAGCGTGAGTAAAGAGTAGTGAAAGAAAGCCCTGCAGTGGATGGGATGGCAGTTGATCTTTTACCTTTGGACGTGCAAGAATGTCTAATGTTCAGCTGCTCAAGAGCATGCCTAGTTAATCCTTAACCTTGTAGATTGAGTCCCTCCAATCAACATCCCATTATACACCACTCACGCAATCATAGTTCCGCACTACATCTAATATGCCAAATCAGAGGTTTTCGGCAGTTAGTAAAAAAACAACAGTTTTCACCTTTAAACCTATTGCAACATACATCTTAATTATTTCTCCCATCATACTGTTTAATCAATATGGGAAAGTTCTATATAATTCATGTTCAAGGTTCTTTATTGGCATGACAAACAGCGTTACAATAGTTTTGCCAAAGCTTGGTACAGACTGTGAACAATTGTAGATAAAGAGTCCAATAAAACAGTACTACTACTTCTAATAAAATAAGATAGCGAAAGACAGAAAGAGCAAAGGAGAAAAAGCTCTTAATATCTAGATAACTGTGGTACTGCCATCCAGTGGTCAAAAAAGGTAAATAACTAAGCAAAAATTATTTGCTGTAGTTTAGATTCCATCTGTCTTGTTTAAAATTAAAAGTCTAGATCCAATGCAATTTTACTTTGGAATAGATACCTAACCAAGTGCATGACTAAAAATATTAAAATCCCACCCCATATTTGGCACGAATGCCCTTTTAAATATTCCAATATTATTGCAATATATTTGCTACAAGCAAAAAAAAAAAAAAGGTCAGCAAGGTTAATTTGGCAAAATGAATACAGTTGAGGTTTTGGACATTGTACGATGATGTCGTTTAATAGTTCCCTCTTTTTTGGGTGTTCAGGGTGTGGAGGCTATGCAGATAACCAGATTGGGGCTGTATCACCCACTGGTCATGGAGAAGCCATCATGAAAGTTATTCTGTCCAGGCTCATTCTCTTCCACATGGAGCAAGGTACTGTATCACCAGTAATGTGTTTTACTTTAACATCAAATCAAATCGGTCTGATACTTAACAAATTACATTTTAGAATAATCACAGGATTACATTTAACACTTCAGTATGCTAAGCTTCCATAGCCTCGTCAGTGAAGAAGTAAAGAATTACAATTCCCACAAGAATTACAAGACATTTACTACTAACTAGTGTTTAGAGTTTGCATAAGTGGTGATTTTCTTGTTATGCCTGCATGCAGTGGATTTAATGGATGCTTGTATGACAGCTAAACACTGATACTCAGCAAATTATTGTCTCTGTATCAGGGCCCGACTGATATGTCCGTTGGATAATAAATTCAGCCGATATTAAGGTTTTATCGGTTCTGTGGTAATCGCATCAATGAAGCACCAATACATAATGTCTCTTTAAATGGTCTACAGGAAAACTGCATTCATGAATGTGATGTATTTTGAAAAAACCCCAAACACTCTGCCGGGCACTAGGGGTCGCTGATAACTCGCAGAAAGTGATTTTGTTTTGCATGTTAACACAGTTTACTATGTTTTTTGGACGGCTGTGGCATCACTGGTATTTGAGCTCACGATCTCTTAATGACGGAAAAATGTAGACAATTCAGCATATTGAGAGTTTTTGTTATTTACTTGTTTTAAAGTTACAAGTAATTATACTGGTTTATATCATATTAAATATCTTGGGTATTTCTGTCTCTGCTGTTTATTTAGGGTTAGCTTTTGACCATATATCTATATCTATTAATATTATTGGTTAGGGGAGGGGTTTTTTTTTTTGTACATTGGTGTTACTGACAAAATTGTAATATTTGTAGGGCCCTACTCTGTATGAGCACCATAAAAATCTGAGTGCTCTTCACTAGACTTTGGAGTAGCTGCTCATAGTTGCCACCTGTCTTTGACACAGTACAAACAGTGACTAAACATGTTAGAACCTTCTGATGCATAGAACCAGTGATTGATAAACTAACCAACGAGGACTAAATGGAGTCACTAAATAGAGTGAAGTGCAAGGGCAGGTGAGATGTTGCAATTTCTTAAAGGGGATGTACAGTATTGTGTGTGACACAATGTGTGAGTGTGTAAGTAATGGACTGCAGGGCTGCATATGCACCAGGAGTTTGCTTGGCTCTAGGTGTGGTTAATGAGAGAGCAGTTGGTGTCTGTGTGTATACATACATACAGGGTGTGCCAGAAGAAATAGGATTGTGAAATATTTTACATTAGAGCTGAAAATATTAGCAATGTGTGTGCACCACATAATATTTAGACACAAGACAAAACAGAGGCTCGTCAAAATCCTAATACAATTGTGTAACGAGCAGAATGACTGTTTTGCAGGAAAAAGCCCTGAGGAGGCGAGTGACTTAGCCCTGGCCTATATGAAGGAGAGAGTCAATGGTCTGGGTGGGGTGGTGGTTGTGAGCCCTAAAGGGACCTGGGCAGCTCGCTTCAGCAGCCTACAGATGGTGTGGGCCGCAGCCCAGCAAGAGCAGCTCCACTATGGCCTGTTCCATGGAGAAGACTTCACTGAGCCGATATAGTGGCCCTCGCAGTCAGCATACTCGCATACACTGAACAAGCTTGTGTCCATGACATGTACACACAATCATAAGGGGACTGTGATTTCATTCTGCTGGGCATAGTGATGTATTGCACATTGCACAAAAGCTGATATTCCTTTACACATAAAAATCATTATTATTAAATTAATTTCAAAAGATGGGGATAGTGATTTAAAATACAACTTTTAATCACATAAATCCATTTTACACCTGATACCATAACCACAGCGATTTAACACCACTGCAGAACTGCTGTAGCACGCCTGTTAACCCGCTTTAACACCACTGCGACGCCGTTGCAGTACGCTCCTACGTTAGTTAAAGTAGCCTTTTACACCAGCTGCGAGTAGCAATCATTTAATTTCTTCTGGTGGAATTGTGTGTTTTTCCAATAATACAATTAAAAATAAAAAACAATATGATTTTGCTTGAATTATAAAATGCTATATGATTAATGAAGTGCACTTTACAACTTCTTATATAAGTAAGTCATGTAGTTATGATATTCTCGATGTAAAGATGAATCTTACGGATGCTTGAAAGTCTTAAAAATACTTACTTTAAAATGCTGTTTTCAAGGTTTGAAATGTGCTTAATTGTTAATAAACGGCTGGAAAGTGTTTGAGTTTTTCATTATAAAACAGTTATATACACTGACAAGAAAGTGATGGAAATGCATAAAGTAAAATTTAATTTTAATATATTTGTTTTTATGTATAAACATATTGGTTGTTGGATCCATGACCACTTCCTTTTTCTCAGGTCACTAGAAGTCATCCTGTTGCAGCGATTGTTATGGCCAGTGAAAATACATTTAAAGCGGGGAAACTTATGTGTTGAACAGCCAATCAAAATAGTACGCAGCGAGGGGTACTTGTACTCCTTGACCCCACCTTCCATACATGCCTCCCACAATCCCTGGTGGCTAGCAGAGTTCTTTCACATTAGTAAGGTAGCAACTTTCCATCTGCTAGCTAACTGGACTCAACCTTCAAATCCAGCTTTCATTCACACAACCCCATCCTGTAAAAGCTACAGAACATTGACACTAAGAAACACAATCTTAAAAGAAATTCAAGGCACACCAATATCCCAATGATTTTTATAGTCTTCATTAGCACAGCTTGGTTAGTTAACAATATTGCCGTCATTCGCTTTGTTATAGGAGCTAGCTAATCTATCTAGTTGCAAGTAAACCCATTTTTTACTCAACGTCATAACCACGTAAAATCCGTTTTACACCTGATGCCATAACCACAGCGATTTAACACCACTGCGGCACTGCTGTAAAACGCCTGTTAACCCGCTTTAACATGTAACATGTAAACACAACCAAGGAGTCTATCATAGTCCTTAACTTTTTCTAGTTTTCCTCAGGCATTGGGTACACTTGCTTTGATTACCTCGACAATTATTTTTTATTGTGATAATTGTGATATATACTGTGATAATAGTAAGACAATAAACGAATGAAGTAGTACTTTAAGTATAAGTATACAGTACTTCAGTCAGTATAACAGAAAATGCCAAGTGGTACTTGTTCGTAACAGGAGAATTTGAAAAAAAAAAATGTTATAATTTAAAAATCAAATAAAGCAGACTAATAAAGCTCATTCACATGCATTATATCAGTTCTATACCAGTAAGGCAGTGGACCCTGAGCTGACCTCTATGGCAGGGCGGTAATACAGGCCCATGCTTGTTGTGTCAACACAACAACCAGCTTGCTTGGTGCTTTTAGATGTGATATGTGACACATCTAAGACCCCAAAACCAGTCTCTCCACCCCCTGCCCTCTCTTTCAGTTTGTGTTCAAAATATTACACTGCTTATGAGGGTGGCTAAAACATGCTTTACCATTGCCCTTCACAAAAGCACAGAACTAATTCCTAAGGTCGTGACTTATTGTCCTTGACGTGCCCTTTTTCAAAATGCGGCTGCTTGCTCGAGGGCAACTCTTCAAGGAAACAGTCTGCTATTAAAATGAATCATACATTTATTTTATTTTTTTAATGCATTCTTATATCATAGCATCGTGTTGACAACGGTGACTATTATGTATTAAGCTTGGCATTATACCAAGCTTAATACATGCTATAAATGCCAAGACCACTTGGCATTTTCTGTTATACTGACAGAAGTACTGTATACTTATACTGTATACTTATGTCATATGTCTTCGCTGTACAGAGAGAGAGAGAGAGAGAGAGAGAGAGAGAGAGAGAGAGATTGGATCATTCTGCCCAAAATTCGCATGTTTATGCCATTGCATGCAATTACATTGCAGAAAAGTCTTGAGGCTGCAGGAAGCTCCTGAGGTCATGGCGTGCATTCACGCGGAGGCCGTAGACCACAGCTGAGAAGCGACGCGCCTCCTTATTGGTCAGCGCGGACAGAAAAGGGGCGGGTCGTAGCGCGTGAGTCCGCCTAGAAAAAGTGGGGGGGGAACAGAGACCGAGTCCAGAGCGCGAGGGTGACGTCGGTCTTGCCTTCAACTTCAGTTCGGACGGAGGAAGAGGAGCCAGAGGAGCCGAGAACCCGAGAACCCGAGAACCCACCTTTACAGCGCTCGGCATGCTCTGGGCGCTACCCAATGATACAGCTGTACCAATTCCCGGGCTGCATACTACCGCACTAAATACACTGTGGCGTACTATTTTGACCCAGTGTTTAGTAGGGTAGTGCGCGCTGTTGGACTTGATTGAGAGGCTGTTTTAAAGGGGAAGCGCAGTACTGAAAGTTGGAGACGGTCTGAAAATAGTGAGGAGGAGGAGGGGGGGAAACTAAGCAAACGTGACGAGGCTCGGTATAGGGAACGGCATCCTTCTTTTCTGCTCGAAAAGGGCACGCCGAGCTCCGCGCCAAGCCGGTCAACACCGCGACGTGAACAGCGGCAGCGACACGAATTCAAGAATCCTCCAGCCGGGAGAGAAGTTGGCGGAAAGCGGAGCCGATTAGGGATGTGTCCAAACTTCGGTGAGTGTGTAATATTAGTGGTGAAATGCTTCTTGTAGCACCTTAACACTTTACCCCTGTTCTCTCTCTCCGCGGAGAGGAAAAAGGAAATTTGTCCGAGGATTCAGTTTAAAAAGTGTGCGGCGGGCTACACCGGAAATTCCCTCATTATAACGAGCGGACTACTTCAAACGTATGTGTATTGCTTTCATCTCTTAACCTGCACATTAGATCTACAGCTTGAGGTCGATGCGGAATGTTCTTCATGAAGATGCCGGGGGGAAAGAAAGTAAACGGATCGCATTCAAGCATATTCATAGACTTTTTTTCTTTTTCTTCTTCAATTTAGGAAACGTAAGATACCACGTTAGGCTATAATTACTACTAAAAGTTCTGATTTGTGTCTTCTGCTACCTCTCTCCTTGAACGTAACCGGAAGTCAGTCATGTGTGTAGGCCTGCAGATGTTCTGCAGTGGCATGATCTGCTCTGCTATGTGTGTCCCTTTGCTCTGCTTGTCTTCTGCCTCAGAGGACAGGCTCTGTAGTTCATTCACAAATGAAGCAATTGCTCTTTTTCTAAGTATAGTTAGAAGTATGTAGGGTGTAGGCTACTGCAGACGAAACAAAGGCGTACTTCTTTAAATCTGTACTTTTGATCTGCAGAAGTCTGGACGATGAGCATAAACAGTACCCAAATTCTGACTCTATAACAATTAG
This sequence comes from Olivaichthys viedmensis, assembly GCA_028565825.1. NCBI lineage: Eukaryota > Metazoa > Chordata > Actinopteri > Siluriformes > Diplomystidae > Olivaichthys > Olivaichthys viedmensis. Next base: position 15,091,390 of record JAOUQW010000038.1, on the reverse strand, counting down.
TATAGGCTTTTTTTCTTTCTTTTCTTTTTTTTATGCCTTGGGAGATCAAAAAGAGTCGGGCTGTATGTCATTTGTTATTGTAAGTCAAATAGTGGGCTCCCTCGGCGTATGGAAAGTTGGCTTTCTTGGGAATGTTCCCATGGAGATGGGCACATTTCCTGTCTCGGCTTCGGAATGAGGGAGTCTAGCTTTTCAGAATTGCTTACTGTAACTCTTTTTCTCTTTAATTATTTTAGTTGAGTCTGCTTATGGGGGAGTGATCCATTAACACCACAATCAGGAATTACTACTTGCTCATTTTGGTCGCTCCTGATGATGGCTTGTGTTTTTGCAGTACCAGAAACCAGCCTGCCACTTGCAGCAAATCAAACAGGCACTTGAAATTTCAAAATAAAACATTTTGCTAAGTTTTTCTGTGCTGCTGTCTTGTAAAGGGATTGAGTACCCCCGAATGAATTACATAGCATACTTGCAAATGACCTCTGAGAGTTAGTTCTGTTAATCAGTGTACGTGTGACATGGATGACTTGTTCTGTTACTGTGCATTTCGTGCCTGGAATCCGGCCTCTGTGCTTAAGCGAGAGAATGATAGTGTGACCTCTCACAAGGTCAGAGGGCCTACTGAACATATGATCTTCGCTTTAGGCATGTGTGGATTCTTGTGGGGGGGGGAGGGAGACTGAGGAAACAATTACGGGAATGGAAATGTACATGTGTGTGATGAAGAGAGAGAGATGGCAAACATGGCAAATATAAAAAGACAAATGCAGCATTTGTGCTTGTTAACCATTAACATAATCATTAGTTAGAAGGTACTTGGATATAGCTACAGATTAAACTTGGTCCGTTGTCACAAAAGTCAAATTTGAAACCAACATCCTTTGATCTTTAATAGATGATTCAGGGTGAGCATAGATTTCAATAAATTACAGTGGAGAAATGCCATCATTAGAAATGTGGCTCGAGTCTGATTTAAGGAAGAATGCTTTGATGAGTGGTCCCTTGAACTGGGCAAAAATCACTAAAAGTGGTACACACAAAGTGTTCATATCTCAAAAAGCACAGGGAGATCACAGGAGCCGATCAGCCCATCAGGGACTCGTTACTTGGCACTATTTATGATTCTTCACTTTTACAACACGTTCACAGCCTCCTCTGATCTGTGCATCTGTTTTATATTGGTAAGGTTATAGGGATAGAAAGAGAAACGGACAAAGAAGTTCGAAAATAACATTCAGCCCAGAGGGTGTTGCACTGTTGCACAACTAGAGCTGGATCTCTGTGACCTTGCTGTGACTTTGCTGCGGCTAAGGCATACAATGAATGGAGGGGGTTGACTGTTAACATAGCACATTACACATTACAGTATCCTGTGATGTACAGGAAGCCAAGACAATCAAGGAAAGGAGAAGGGCAATGCAAGATTAGACTGGAGCAAGAATACGGTACAGTACATCTCTTTTAGTCAGTTACGCCATTGACATTAGTGTCAACAAACTGTGGGACCAATCAGAGAAAGAGTGCACTAGAGGAAGCAGTGGGTCTCTGGACTTGGTTTCCTCCTCTTTCTCTCCTTCACCCCTCCCCCTCTGCCGTACTGTGTGCTATACGGTTGCCAAGTGCTAAGAATCTGCGGAATGTGGGATTGCAGTGTTCTGATAAAGTTTGCTTTGTTCCCACCATGACCTGAACACTGGGAGGCATATGGGACCCTGGGAGTTTCACTGAGCGCACTGTAACAGACACACATCCCTACTGCATACTACAGCCAACAAGCCAATTCTTATGTGTGCCTCATTCACTTGACTCACAAACTGGAGACACGGGGCACAATAGACGCACAGCTGGAGTTCTGTCAGACATATTGAATATAATGCGCTATAAAAGCCAAGCCGTAACTTTAGACACAGGGAACTGGAACTATACAGAGATGCTGTTTTTCAACACCGTCATGGACCTGAGCCAAGCCATTAATTAACATATTAGCCTTCCAATAATATATATATTTTCCTCATTGTGGTGACCCTATTGTTTTATAAGAATTCATAGATGGACGTGAAGAATGCAGCACATTGAGAGTCAGTGTGAGTGTCTTATCGGTGATTGTTTCCTCCTCTACAGGAATTTGAGGTTTCTTCCATAAGCGAAGGATCAATGACAAAGAAAATGCTCAGGGAACATGAGAAAACCTCACACTGCCCCCAAGTCTCACATTATTGCGTAGAAAAGCACACAGCACCCGTGTGAGGTGTGTCCTGCATGTAGAGAGCACAAAATGGAGGCTGGAGATGGCTGAATGGTTCTCCGTGACTTTACACAAGTCACATTCACAGCATCAGGCTGACTCAAAAAAAATAGGTGTAGGAGTTTGAAAACTGCAAGCTAAGGCCTCGGAGCATAAGGGACATAACAGTGCCATTTAGAGGGTAAACAGGGAGAGGCATGCCTTATGATTGGGACAGGGAGTTGGCACAAAGCAGTTCTGTGTGTGCGTGTGTGTGTGTGAGATGGAGAGGTTTCTGGCCTGCAGGAACACTTTGCGTGTGAAGCTTCATCAGATTTGACCTCTGTGGGAATGTCATGGCAAAACAAACGGCTTCCACTGACTCTACTCTCCTGTTTTCAATGTAAATACAGCATTTCTGCTCCCCATGGCAAGCAGCCCTCATAGTGTCTGATGGAAAAACAGCATCAGATACGCAGGTGCAGTAAACTCAGCCAGAAGGACAGTCTCTGACAAACACTGACTCCCTTCACACAGGCTGACCTTTTCGCCTTGTAGTCACTTATAGCTTTAAATCAATGTACTTGGAGTTCAAATACGTGTCGGGTTTGGCAGGGGAGCTCATGTGGCAGTGATGTGTGGACTGTATGGCGATGGGAAAGAAGAGACAAATGCGCTGCTGGCAGTATGGGCTACTGTAAACATCCTTGACTGGAAGCTGGTGCTTAAGATTGAGCTTTCAGTCGGATGTTTGCAGCAGCCAACTGCCATTACCTCTTCTCAGAATGCTTGATAAAGAGTGGAACGAGTGTCCTACAGGACGCAGAACTACCTTCAAATCAATGTTCTCTCAGTATATTCGGGTAGTTAAGAGCTAATGAATGCGCTTTTTTCCATCGAGATGGAGCCGGTGCTTATGCCAGTGCCTAATTTTAAACCGTGCTTTTTCAACACAAAAGTGCCATTTCTCAACCAGCAAAATCAGTTCAGTTCCGGCACCAAAAGGCTGTTGGACCGCAACCGATGAAGTGACGACAGAGCTTGGAGGTGGGGTTATTTTGTTACTACGGCAGCAACTCGAGCTATTTATATGACCACCATTTAATAAAAGACATGAACAAGGGGGTTTGAAGTAAATATGACAATCGTGAATCAGTGGTTTGAGCAAGAAACGCACGTTTTATTGCATTGAACTTGATGGGATATAAATTTCTAATGCTAAGAAAACTTCCTTTAAGCAGCTACACGTTTAGAATGATTAGAATGAATGAAAATAATCCGAGCGTGCAGCTGTTCTCGTGTGTAGTCATTGTCTATGATGATATTTTTGTGCTGCGTGTAGACGAGGATGGATTTGACTTTAAATTGTAAAATATGTTTCCACACTTCTTGTTTTTACGCCATGCATTAGGAAACTCCCCCCATCTGATTACATAATGCTTCAGCTCTTAAACCGGTGGAAACGGGGGGGTATGAATTGAAAAGGTGAAAAATCAGATTTTTTCATTTTTAGTTGCAACAAAAACATCACATTTGTAGTCTGTTTGTAATACAAGTAGTGAACAAGTCACACCTGTTCCCTTGGCGCAACAAGTGGATCTTTAGATTGGGAGCTGTGCGAGTTAGCTGAGTGGTGTGGTCTCGGGCAGGTTCAAATGGAAAGAATAGGAGCAGAGGGGCACAGCTGTGGATTCTAGACAGGGCTAAAGTGCTGACTCCAGAGGCTGAACGTCAACCTCAGGGGCTGAGGTACGCCATTGTGTCAGATTAGCACCTCAAGACCTGTAAAACACATTCTGGCCTGGCACCTGTGGAGAGCTAAGACCCAGATTAGTGTCGCTGCCTCTGTGCTCACTCTCCCCTTCTCACTGTTTCAAAGGCCCGTAACATAGAGTTGCGTACCACAATCTCTTTTTCTCCCTCCTGCATGAAGTCTCCCACGGGGAGCGCAATGACGCTCACAAAAATGTGATCCCACAGCACAGCTGAGAAAAGGGTTACACAGGAGGTAACGTTTCAGCTCCTTTGCCTTCTGTTTTGTCATTAGTGTGGCCTTATTGGTTTGGTTGGTCTGTTACTGATAACTGAGTAAAGCTGGCAGATTTTACAGAGTTAAATATGTTTAGGGTTTACCCGAGCTTAGCCTGGTTGCAGTAGATAAAGTAGTCAATTCTTTGGTATCAGGTTCCTGTTTTTCTTCAAAGTATCATTCAATGAATAATTTCCCTGCATATTTACATGTAATGTGGGTATTTAAAGTTACAATGCAGTGATAAAATTTTATTTTTTTGCTTTGCTGGTTATAGTTAAACTAGCCCTGTTTACGCTTATCGGCTGCAATTAAATATAAGTCATTAATATTCCTCTAATGAGCGCCCAGTTTCAGCACTCTGGACAGCTCTTTTAGGGTATGGCACTGGAGTCACCCAGTCCCAGGGGAGAATGAGGGAGTCCTTAGGAATGTTAGCTGACTGATGGGTATCACTCCCCACTCATTCTCTCCTCAGGCACATTGAGTCGTTTTTACTGCTTTGCTACTTTTCTCTTCATGTATTCCACCCTCTGAGCTCCATTTTCTTAACTGTGATTGGCACAAACATTTACAAAGTGATAAGAAGGAAAGGTATCGGTGGGGGACCAATAGGAATGTTTGTACAGTTAAACAAACTCGCCTAAAAGCAGACTAACAATAAGCTTCGCTGTATGGTTTAATGTGATGTTCCAGCATTTCCTATTTTCTATGGGAACGGTATCGAAGTAAAGGGGAACATTTCAAAGGAACTTATCGTCAGTGAAAGCTGGATGGATGTGAACTGAATAACACTAGTGGAGATTATGTATTTCCCATATTAAAATTAATATACCGTAGTGGAGTTGGCAGTGTTTCATTCTCCACAGATCATGTTATCTCTCTCCAGAGGGCCACACAGATAACCTATAAAACTAGAGCAGAAGCACTTGTGAACAATAAAAGCAACTGCCACATTGCTGTTACTGTTCGTTCCATTGCGCTTGAGCTCTGGTTCTACGTCTTCATCCTTTTTCCTTAATCAATGCTACTTTCTTAAGTTTCACCTCTGAGCATCTCTATATCTTCCTTTATTTACATTTGACCATTACACTGCCTCTCTATCTGGCCTTCCTTTCCTGTTCATGCTTATAGGCTTGTTCCATGCATGATGCCTTTTCCCACAAGAATTGTTAGACATAGAGAGAGGAGACAGAAAGCAACAGAGAGCTCTTGTCCAGTAAGAGGAAGCGGGCCTCAAGAATGTGAAAAGCTCCAATTCAGGCGGGTTCACAGGGTCTGGGAGTGGCCACATCCTCAAGAGAGGGGGGATCTTGGACAGGTGCCATGAGAGCCGCGCAGGCCAGGCAGATGACGTAGGTCTGTGTGAACACCCAAAGCCTCTGCCCTCCCCCATCTCTATGGTGTCCTTCCCCTTTATTTACCCAAATGAAAAAAGAAAAAAGAAACACTTATGTGCAGCCTGTGCCTCCCTTAGGCCCCCAAGAACAGAGCTCAGGTGGCTGGTGCGCTGAGGAATGCAGCTCTATTAATAGGAAGCTCCGCTTATCTCAGACAAATGACAAACAATGAACAGATTTGTGAAGGGAACGGAAATGACGCGCTTTCACCCACGTTACTTCCGCTTCCTGCTTTCTGACGAAAAAGCCTCCACTTTTACTTCAGTGATGCCCTAAACCCTCAAAAGATGTTATGTGATTTTGTGATTTTTAGATTTTATAGCAATTATTTTAGAACTGAGTTTTTATTTTCTGCACCATCACACCATGGCACGATAACGGTCTTGATATTCCCTTCAGTTACAGGCCAGCCTTCTCCACCTTGGAGCTTACATGGTCTGACCATGAAGCAGTCAGGTAAACTCTGTCTGAGGTTGTGCACGTTTCCACACCAGGCCATCTCAGCCTGACGCAGGAGTCCTGTGAGCCTCAGGGAGTGTAAACATCCTACACTCTCAGCTGGAGCCAAGACAAGGCTGGGAGTGGGGTGTTTATGCTCTCTGGCTTACAGATGCCATGGCTTCACAAAGGAAACTGAAACGGCACCACTGAATAGAAAACCGGCTTCTCTGCCATCGTATCACTTCTGCTCATTGGATATATCAGAAGGCTTTCAATGTCGGGTAGTGGTATAGTAGTATCAAGGAAATGACATGTTATAATCTTGAAGATGTTTCTCCACAGAAAACTTTCATAGACACCAAGAGGCTTCTGTTCTTTCTGTGTCTAGAGGCCAGTGTGTGGGTGGGTGGGGTTTGTAGGACTCTGAGGAAGTGGAGCTCCATTGTGAGGATTGCTGCTGGGTCAGGAGGTGAGGCTGAAGGCCCTTTTTGAAGCTCTCTAACCCAGCAGGGTGTGACAACTCCAAATGCCTCCGAGCACTGCTGTTTGGACTAAGCTGTTGTCACGGCGACGGAGTGGCCCAAGAGGAAATGGCTATTTATACTTACCAAAGTGCAGAAAGAGAGGCACTCTTCCGATGGGCGGCACTCCACTAACTTCCTTCAGTGAGCTGGGCTTGGGCCTTCTCATGGACCCACTTTTTCAAAAGCACGCTAAGTCATCTAACTATCATCCAGTTTAAAGAGATACTTCTGCTACCATATTGTAGTGGTTTACATACTGATGTTTTGGGAAACCAGGCTGTGGCCGTTGTTTCCCAGCCCCACACCAACATGCAAACGACTCCTGATCCCTGAGATATTACTGGGCTCACTTTCCATATGCAGTGGCTCGTTGTGTGTGCTGTGCTGTTGATTTTGTTTCCTCTCCCTCGTCTCTCCCACAGTGGCACTCAGGATGCATGCCTGACCGTTTGTGGTTCCCACCCTCTCCCACTGCAATTATGTCCATCCACTTTTATTCGGTGACATCATTACACCAGCTGCTCCCCTCATAATCCACAAGGTGGCAGACTGTCTCTAATGATGGACTGGGAACTGTATTTATAGCACCAGCTGTGCAAACACTTTTACCAATTACTGTGTGAGTGGTAGTTTAGAGCAAAAACAGAAAATTATTTTTGAGAAGAATGGCTTTGAATTTTAGCCAAAAACGTGATCAAGCTACAAGAAATCTTTTTGTTTGTTTGTTTGCTGTTCTGTTTCAGTTGCTTTACTTTGCCAAACAAACTTATTTCAAAAGTAATTTTAATTATAGCCTTTGGGTTAATACACAGACGTTTGTTTGGAACATATCAAAGTTTCTAAACCTAAAGAGAAAAGTATGCTCAAAAAAGGGCAGAAGAGCTCTGTTAGATAATATGGCAGACAGGGAAGACAGTCTTTCAACATAAGTTACTAACCTAGTACACGACCTATCTTCTAACCATGAATCAACATGCTTTGTTTTTCACAAAGTGTAGAGAGGGAAAAGGAAAGGGAAATGTGGCCTTACTGGTGTGGCACTTGATTGAGGATCAATGCTGTGTGTTTTTCTGACCGTTGCATCTGTCGTCCGTAGGTAAACAGTGGAGTGATGGAGTGATGTTTACACAGAGAGCTAGGAGAACAGAAGAGAGGAAAGCACGGTGACATTATACCAAGAGGAAATTATGCATGTAAAACAGGCTAAGTGTCACTGCAGCTCAGTGTCACCAATGTTATTGGTGCATTTTAAATGATAAATTATTATTATTTTTATTTTTTATTATTTTTTATAAATAGCAGCTGTTTAGACATTCACTGACCCAACATTGAGTGTACCCAAATAATTTAACCTAGTCTTAGTTTGTAAGTTTCTGTAACACAAATGCAGATCTGGGGTATAAATATCTTTGACATATAACACATTCTCCAACATTGTCCACTGCTAATTATGTATCGTTGGTGTCCGATGAAAAACGTGTATCTCCAAAATTCCAATTTTTCAGGAACACTAATTAATCATTAATCATACACATTAAATCCGAAATTGACGGTGTGATTTGTCAGCTTTTCATTGGTCATTTAGATGTTAACTGCTGTGGGGTAGATGGAG
>JAOUQW010000038.1:15053892-15064552 GCA_028565825.1 Olivaichthys viedmensis | reverse complement strand
AACGATATTAAATGGGGTAGTCTGTAAAATGTCTGTAAACAATATTGACTGGGGAAAGTGTCCCAGCAGCAGCAGGAAAAATAAAATCAAAATAATAATAATAATAATAAAATTTAAAAATTAAAAAAAAAAATTATAGCATTTATCCCGGGAGTCCACGAGAATTACCTTTACCATTACCTTGTTTTAATGATCACAGTTCTGCCACAGTTTGCCGGTGTGTAAATCTGTAAGTCCTGTAGCGTTGGGGTAGTAACTTCATAAAAGTAATCAATTAAAAATAAATTATTATGTTGCTCAGACTTCACACATTACTTCATTAAAAAGGTATTCCCACTATTAATGACTAAAGTTACCCTCTGATACCCAAACAAATCTGTAAGTGGCAATAGTTCTATCAGTACTAATCAGGAATAAATAACCATGTAAACATCCTTTAAAAGTCTCTTGTTAAGAAATAGCCCATGTTACAGGGTCAAACTTGTGCCTCGAGTCAAAAAGCAGTAGCAATAAAATCTTTATGTATGAAATAATGTAAAGGTTACAGAGTGGTTTTTATCTTTATAGGCAATAAATTTAGATTGATTCAATTTTTTTCCGGGTGGCACATGCAAATCTTGTATATAAGCAAAATTTATGTTTATCAATTAATGTTTTTCATTTTGAAATGTGTAATGTAATTACAGTAATTTTACAATAGCCTATAATTCAACCGTAATACTTCATCACAGGGAAAAGTAATTAGGTTACAGTAACATGTTATTTTGGATCCCTTTAATTTAAATAATGTTAACTACCCCTTTGAAAAAAGCAATTCTCTCTAAGTGTGTTAGAGAGATGGTGTTTTTGTCCCCATTTTTCAGCATATCTATCTTTTCACCTCGCCATTTGAATATTCCGAATGCATTCTTCTTTCCTAGTATTTATTGGGCAGTTGTCTTTCATCAGTGGCCATGCTTTAATGCCCACTGATGGAGAGAGTAAGACTGCAGCACCGAATCTTCAGCTCGGCTCTTCCTGAGCCCAAAACTCAGTGTGTCTTTGTGTTTGGGTGGTGAGAAGCACAGACGCTGAGAAAAAAAGGTGTAAACATCAGTCCAATGACTGTCAATTTCACATATTCTCTCACCAGCATCATAAATCACACACTTCCGTATTTTAAGTGCTTTTTCTGATTCCACAGGAGTCACAATTTGAAGGAGTCACAATTTGTCAGGAATGGTTTCTCCTGCAAACAGTCATGCTGTCACACTGCAAGCCTGTGGGCCTGTCTGAAAATGGCAAAATGAGAAGAATAAACTTGCATTTACATTGCAAATGAATGATGACAGCAGTCAGCGACTAGCACTTAGGAGTACATTTGCTTAGTGTGTAGATCAAATGGAAATTAAGGGAGATGGCCTGGGCCACTGGGACCAGGTCAACAGTACATCCATGTTTAGAGGGGAATTCAAGAAACGTTACTAAGCAACCTGATAGCTGCGGGTACCTAACAGCTCACTAGATCTTTGGGAGCAATATAGCAGATAATGGCAATGTTCAAATAGGGAGAAGGGGAGGATGCATCAGGAAAGGGAATTAGCAAAGGAGAAACATTAGTGGCAAAGAAACAAAGAGACCTGAGAAGGGGCAGGAGGGACACACAATACTGATGAGCTGTCCTTCTGCATCACAATCCTTGAGCCCAGTGACCACAGAGCTGCCTTCAGCCAGCAGTACAATGCTCTTGGTGGGTATCCAGAGCTCATTTAAACTGGGTGTGATGGCATATGGCATTTCCATGGCAGCCTGTCTGGCTGTCTGTAGGCTCTGAATGATGGACTTTACTATATAGAGTGGATCTGCCAGTGTGTGACACCACAGCTATGTGTGGGCTTAGTTTTAGAAGCTGTAAGAGGGAAACAGATGAAAAGATGAAAAAGATACAGGAAGACTGTTATAATCATGGGATAAGGTCCATAATTTTCATTAATACTGCATTCTTTGCATAATTGTTGTATATTGCTTTTTTGCACATTATGTTCAGTTTGCTTTCTGGATTTGAATCTGGGCTGTCATGTAGCTCATTTACAGTTACTAACTAGCAGAGGCAGTGGTTTACAATACAAATATTGTCACAGAAACAAGTGAGACACTTACCTGATTTGACCAAATCACAAATCTTTTATTCAGCATGTACAGATTTACAAGGATTTTTTCTTGGTGCACGTGTCAACACAAATTTCAGTAATATAAAAGATAAATGATAAAATATGCTGTACAAGTGGAGTGGAAATGGTGCTGATTTATGAGTTTTGGCCTGGGAAAGAAGCTGTTCAGGTGACGTTTAGTCCCAGTCTTTAGGGCACTTACTCTTGGTCTTTGCTGAGAGTGGAAGTGCTGGAATAGAGAGTGACCAGGGTGTGAGGCGTCTGCCGTGACTTTCTCATCCAGGTATGTGAGGGGCAGGAGCCTGCAGCCAATGACTTTCTCTGCACAACACATAATGCGGTGTAATTTCCAAGTGTAATGATACAGCGCTGAAACAGACGTAAATGGATGATGTGATGACTGATTCTATTATGGCTCTGACCAGCAGAGCTTTTGATCGCCTAAATGTCTTAAGTTGTCGCAGGAAGTGCATGTGCTGTTGGGCCTTCTTCATAAATGCGGTGGTCCCATTTGAGGCCCTGTTGGATGATGGTTCCTAGGATTTTATATGATTCTACTCTGTTGACCGTGGAACCATGTATTTCAGATGGAATCCCACCCCCATTGTTCCGTTGTTTCAATGACCATTAATGACTATCTCCACAGTTTTTATTATGTGTTCAGCTCCAGGTTGTTGGCCATAGCACAAGATGTTTAGCTTCCTCTAGGAATATGGAATCATCACTGTTTGAGATGAGACGAACCAAGGCAATGTCATCTGCAAACCTGGGTAACTTGCCAGATTCACGGTTAAGCTGGCTTCACACCATTTGCTTCTCTCACCATTCACTATTGATTGTTTGCTGTAATGATCAAAATCCTACTATCCGGCGTCGCCCAGAAGATAATAAGGATCCCTTTTGAGTCTGGTTGTTTTGAAACTTTCTTTTTTTATTCTGTCTCAGGGAGTTATTCCTTGTCACTGTCGCCTTTGGCTTGCTCATTAGGGATCTAGATCTAGACTCGGATTTCTGTAAAGCTGCTTTGTGACAAAGTCTAAAGTGCTATACAAATATAATTGAATTGAATGGCCATGTAAATGAGACTGGAGGGAGGGAATTTTATTAATTTCTTGGACAGACTACCAAACTGACATCCCTTTTGTGCTTCTACTGGCTACACAGAGATTTGATTGTAGCATGTTGTGCAAATTTGAAACCGTTTAAACTTTATATGACCCTGCACAGTGACAGTGTGAACCAGCTTTAGAATTACAGTCATTGGTGTAAAGGCAGTATAATGAGGGAGAAAATATGCAGCCCAGTGAAGCACCAGTGCTAAGGAAAAGTGGGTCTGATATGGAAGTGATGAATCTAGTGGCACACAGAAGGGGGAACAGTGAGCTACTTGACTAGGTCAAGGATCATGGTGTTGAAAGCTGAGATAAAGTCTACAAATACAGGCATAAGTATGAGGACTGTCCAGGTGCTGCAGAATAATGTAGGGCCAAGTTGATGGCATGGTTAGAAAATGTACCCCAGAACACAATTTGCTGTTTCTGCTTGGAGTAAGTTCTCAGTGGTGATACTGCCTTAAGGTCAAACAGCACAACACAACAAATAAACATCTGTATCTATACTGTCTTAACATGCAATGATTGCATAAACATTTAAGTGATTGATGTACTACTATATCTCTACAGCAATGATACTACTGGGCAATACTAAAAATCACCTCTAGAGAGCAGTAGACCTCATGTAATGGAACCGTTGTCTTGTTAAACTCATATTTCCACAACACTCTCAACACCCACTCCCCCTTATGAATCAAGCTGTTTGATCATCAGGCAGTAGCAGATGGGCCATTATCTGCATGTATATGACAGCCATTGAGAGCCAGGCCTGAGTTAGAGTTGGTCCTCTATTACTTGAAGAAAATACCACCAAGCCTGAGAAATCCCCCTGCTTAAACAGGAACACCATTATATATCCATTCTTTCCTTTCTTGTGTTCTCACACAAATATACACACACCTAAAAGCAACAACAAAACCCAAATCTCACCTAAGCTTTTTATGTATTCTGCACATAAGCTTCTAACTCGCTTCTCCTCTTGTCTCAACCACTCATACAGCTATTCAGTTTACACTCCCAACACACACACTCCTAACCCAGAGCTCCAGAGTACTTTATCAGTCCATTACAGTGGCTTTAGTGGTTGGTGAGAGCCCGGTGGCCCATGCTTCATTAATAACACATCTCTCTAAATAATGCCAGACTGCCTAATGCTCTGTGTGTGCTTCCTACCCACAAACACACTCCACCACCATGTCTTTCACGTCCCTGCCTCCTCACCCCAACACTCCTGTGTGTCTGCACACTTGCCCATCCAGTGCCTGCTAATGAGCTCTGCAGAATGAAGCTCCTTAACCATCTCACAGACCCAGCAGAGACAGATGATTATGCCAATCACACACACATTCTTGTACAACTACTTTTTATATTTCCATTGACAACATAAACAATATTTTGTATTTCTATTGACTTGCTGAGCAACCTAAAATATTTCAGAATTAATTTAACAAACATTAGAGGAACCTATAAAGACTAAAAAGTTGAAATAGCGATTTAAGTCATACACACTGTTGGGAAGGGAGCATACTGCTGTTTTCTTATATGAGGCAGAGTAGGTTTGTCTGTCCAATCAATCGGTTTTCATATTTGTTACTCATTCCCGTTATTGAGCCTAACCCTCCAGTTAAGCGAGTTTTTGCATTCCAAGCTGGTGTTTGCAATATAGTTTCATGCCCTAAGGGTATCTGCAGAGAAAAATAATTTAATATGCATCTTGAGCATATCCTATAGTGAAATGAGGCAATACCGAGTCAGGTTCTGATAAAAGGGCAATAGGACAACATTATTACCCTGCTGGCATGATACTGGAATATGAATTCTGCCCTTGGCAACCGTGCGTCTTTGTTATTCGATCCGTATTCCACACAACATCCAGTTATCACTTTAACCTGACAAGTGTGTGCATGCACACACACCTTTCGGCAAGCTGACATCCCAACCTCAAATGTGCCTGGCTGTTGGAGCTGTGTAACACAGTGGCTTCTGCTTGGCCATAGCTGTTTAATTATGTCCTCCAGAGCTCCATGTCTGTGCAGGGACACCATGCGCTTCACTCCCACTACATTGAAACAGCCAATAGATGCTTTCCTGCTTTTGCTTCAGCTGTCTGTCTGTCTCATGCTCTTTCTAGCACAGGGATAGGGATGTTCACGACAGTGACCTGAAAACAAAACGAGAGACAATTAATTTTTCAAATTTCTTTCATTTGTATAGTGCTTTTAACAATAGACAATAGTGCTTTGTCAAAAACCAAAAACTGCTTTACATAAATCTTAATGTAGATCTAGATCCCTAATGAGCAAGTCAGAGCCAAGCAAACCAGGCCATAGTGTGGTTTTGGAAAATGGGCTAAAGAGTGAGCCTGGCATAATATAGAAAGGGATTAAAATATGCTGGCACTAATAATCTAAAAATATATCTCTGACACACATGCACATAATATGCTACTAGTCCTAGATGCCTGAAAGAAATGTAAACATGGGGACAGACACTTTTCTTTTCTTTTATTAAAGCTCACAAGCTGCACATCTAACATCTGTGCACATAAGAGCAGCAAAGACTACAAAAACCGGCCATTCATATTTTATTGGCCATTTTGCTGGCCATCCATAATTCAGCAAGGAGCTTACTTGCTTGAGGAATGGTCCAATTATGCAGTACCTCTAAGGAAAGACTGATTTGGGTTTGCTGTGGTGTTTGTTCATGTGTGTGGTCTGCACCAAACTATTGAAGTTATAAATGAAACAAGCTGCCAAGCAATGCTGAGTATTCGGTAGTGGCCTTAATTACCAGCACTGAGCTAACACCCCATCAACAGAGCCTGCAAATAACCTCCTTCCATAGGGAAATGTTCTGCAATGGAGATAGGAAATGCTATCGAATAATAAGAGGAATTACTGCAATTTAAATTGGTTATGATGCAGCATTCTATTGCCTGCCTATTTTCATGGTCTGTTAAAGGCTTTTTAAGCATTAAGTGCAAGCTATTTTTATGCAATGGGGAGAGAGCTATGTGTGGAGTCATGTTTGAAGCGTACAGTGTATTTATCACATAATTTGAGAGTCCTTTTAGGGGAATTTGTAGAAGACAACGCTTAAGCACAAACTCTCTAGCAACATTACTAACCGACCCCTGAGTCTCAATGTATCATTATTAGCTGCTTTAAGTCATGTGTTAGGTGAATGTGTGAGAGATACTAAGGGACAGAGGGGGAGGAAGGTCTGAGTCACATCCTGCTTTGCTCTGATGAGACTGAGAGCATAATGAGTGTCCTTTTCCCAAGGAGAGCAATAGAATCAAGGGCACAGCCATTCATCAGCTCTGGGGACACAGAGTCAGGAGGCTGTGTGAACAGACGGACAGTGCAGTTCAGCAGGGACAGTGCGGAAACAAGGCTGCAAGCTCTAAGCACACTTCAGCCAACCCCGGGTCCCTCTAAGCCTGCACCATCCCACAACATGGACCACAGAGACTAGCCTAATTGATCAGCCTGTCGCTGCTCTTTATTGTTAACACCAACTTGTCATGCTAACAAATTAGATTGTTGGGAGATGAGACCAATTAATGGTGACGTGCAAGGAGCATGCCAAGTTTCTCATGCCAATTGCAATTGCAAACGGTTTTCATAGTTTTTCCCAGGTAGTGTGTTGATATGTCAGTCCCACTTTACAATCCCTCGTGATACCTCAGATAGTATACCGCTGTACGTAAGCACTTCAGCAAACCCTGATTTATATCCTTAACCAAGAGGTATTTTACTTTTATATGGGAAGATATTAAACACACTCAACTCAACCAACACCAGCATACAAACCAACCAGTTATTTTTGTTGTAAGAGCCAGAATTAGTCAAACTCATCCCAACATTCCAAAGACAAAAATATTGCCTTGTATTTCTAAAGGCAGCCTTCATTAACCATGCACATTAAATCTCTCTCTCTCAATTTCTCTCACTTTCTCTCTCTCTCTATGCCTTTGTCTTGTCTCTTGTGTGCCTGTGGCAGACTAATATGATCTCTCTACAAATTCATTAAAAACGGAACTGGTCTTTTACAGCTTCTGTGGCCTACAGCCAGATGTATGAACAAGTGCTGTTTTATAGCAATCATCCACAGCCATAGACATCCCGACCCACAGGCTCCCAACACATGAATCATTATATGTGGAGCAATGGTTCACTGGCACCAAAATAAAATTACTATTCTAGATGCATCTCAAAGGATATAGCAGATAATTGGTCAAATCAAACACGGAGTGAAAGTATAACCTGGCATCCATGGTGCTAATACATATTTATCTGGATCTCATATCTCTAGGGTGGGCAGGGATTTTTTGAAACATCATGACACTGTATTGGTGCAGTCTTAATATGCATCAGCTCTCATGTCACATCTTTTCTCCTCGGTTTACCAGCGTGTGCTGTGAAAGACACTTACCTTTGTTATGTAAATCAATCCCATGGAAGATATCATGCCAGGGATTCAAGGTTGTTTCAACACAATTGTTCTTATAGCTGTGCTGGAAATCCATGTTATTGCATTGTTGAAATGCTTCCTCTGTTAATGTGGAATCCGAGTAATGTTGCAGCATCACGTACGGTGTGTTGGGAGTCTATGCAGCAAAAATACTAATTATTACTACAGGGTCTAAAAAATGGTGGTTTTATTTGTGTGTGTCTTGGGGAGAATCTTTGGCCTAAATTCATTTTTCTTAGTGAAATATTGTTATTAGCATATAATTGATCTTTATTAAACTATTCTCAATAAATGGGAAGCGCTGAAATTCCTTGAACAAACTAGGCAGATATTTGATGCAAAAATAATTCATTAAAAATTCTAAAATCACTGCAATATTATTTGTTTTGCAGCTTAAAAACATTTTTCTTTAGAACTGTTAATGTGGTAGACTTTAGGAAGTTTTTCTATTACATAAACAGCAATCAGGTTGGAAAACTATGTGCTCAAATTAAATCAGAACGGGAACAAAAATTGAAACAAATTGCAAGCTTCTATAATTAGTTTAGAGTACATTCTGTAACATTACCTTACCATAGACTGCAAGATAGAAACCCAATCTTATAAACTGTAAACCCATTGATTTGATTGAGTTACGTTGGAAAAATGTATTAGTTTACACAATAAAGGAAAGAGATGAAAAGCCATTTCTATGCAAATGGTGTTGACATGCACGGTCTATATTTCCCATTCATTATGAGGATCTAAATTGCTTTGCCACACACTTATTGAATTGAGATCTAAATTATCGCTAAATCTAGTTGAGCTGTGATCTGTTTTCATGGGTCAGTGCTTTGATTTGTTGTTATTGCACATCGGAAGCTTGACTTACAGTATTGAAGGAATATTTCTCCATCAATAAACAGCTTTCTCCAGTCTCCTCCTTTTCCCTCCTCTCTTCACCTCATCCCTCCCTCCATCTTTCAGAAACATCCGACACCAATCCTTCCTCTGCTGTCAACATGGATGGAGGGGTGAAGGGCATTAAAAAAATGCTATTGCTCTTTACGTTTGCTGGTGAATTATGATTCAGATGAGACTGTGGAACACGTCCTTCTTATTCCATCAGCTCCTTCCTTCCCA
Source organism: Olivaichthys viedmensis (assembly GCA_028565825.1). Lineage (NCBI taxonomy): Eukaryota > Metazoa > Chordata > Actinopteri > Siluriformes > Diplomystidae > Olivaichthys > Olivaichthys viedmensis. The sequence continues at coordinate 15,055,692 of JAOUQW010000038.1, read as the reverse complement.
CTTCACACCAGTCAATCCGTGTGACACTCATTTCATGCCACAAATGAATGCTATCTAAAGCTTTCTGTGTCTTTCCTGAACAAATAAGCCTCTTTCGTTGGCTTCTGTTCTTTTGCTCTTATTTTTCTTTCATTTCATTCTGGGTGACAGGGCTGTCACATTTTCACCATCTCGAACGAAAGAATCTCCACAATGAGACAGTGGCCTGTGACAGCAGCCTCCATCCCCCCCTTTCCCCCTCCCCTTGATTGACATTTCCTGGGCTGACAGTGGCTTATGTACCAAGGGAAAGGAGGACAAGACTAGATGTCACAATAGGTAGCAGTCACAGTGCTCAAAAAGGAGAGATGGGACAGTCAGACACAGCAGGGCTGACATGAACAACACATTGCTTTGGGGTAAATACGTCAGCCACTTCAGCCACATCATCTGGGTAATATATTACGAATAACTTAATTGCGATGTTTCTTTTCAGTTGACATTAGTCATGCACCAGAAGATTAGATGGTTGCGTTGAGGGTTATCTATCAAACAGAAATTGGGATATGCTTTTACGTAATAAAGTCCAACAGACAGAGCGTTCAATCTCAGCAAGACGGGCCAAGAGAAGAGCGATACAGACAGCACAGTCAGTTAATCACATCATTCATGTGGAAGCAGAGGATCATTTTTTAAAGTGCCAAATTACAGTGGTAGCACAAAGAGTGCATTGCCATTGATTAGCACAAAATTCTATGCCAAATAATAAGTTATCATGGGCACAAGAAATACTGTGCATCCTTTAAATAGGCCTACCTTGATACAATGTACCATTATTCTTTAATATTCATAAATAAAGAACTGTTGTTATTTTAAATCAAACGTAGATTATTTTTAATCATTGTATATTGCATCCACCATGTTGACCTATTTGAACTTATTGCTATTATGCACAGTGGCGTGTTCAGCTTATAGTATGGCAAAGAGGGGTTGGGGCACACTAAGGGGTGGCACCACCTAAATATGTATAAGCTTGATCTGCAGAATATCTGATTTGTTCCTTGGTGCAAAATGAATGGATTCACATTTGCTTTGTAGTTCCTAATACCTAACAGGTTTGGTCAAAATACCTGCAACGTTACAATAATTTAAAACGACATGGGCTGGACATAATTTATTGGCTGTATTAATTGCATAGAAGTAATAGATCTGGTTGAGGTCAGAGTTAGGGTGGCAAGGCTTATTTCAAGGGTGGCAGCTGCTACCCTGTGCCACCCATGTGGCCACACCCCTGATTATGCAGCAATTACCCTGTGTAGTCATATTCATTGTTATATTCGAAACATAAAAGTTTCAAGGATCAATTTGATTTGTAATAATACGTTACTCTAATGAAATCTCTTTGCAGAAAATGCGTGGAAGACTAATTCAAAAGGCAAACCTGGTTTTAAAGTGCAAAGAATTTGCTTGTGAGTGATTGGGTGATCTTTGCTGGCTTTATTTACGGGCGGTAGAGTTCATTACAAGTGGCAGTTTAATGAGTGCTTAATCCAGGTGCATTTTAGTAGGACGTTTACTATTCCGGTCAGATACAGCTTCTTTCTCTCTCTTTCTCTCTCTCTCTCTCCTCTCCTCTCTCTCTCTCCCTCTCTCCCTCTCTCTCTCTCTCTCTCTCTCCTCTCTCTCTCTCTCTCTCTCTCTCTCCTCTCTCTCTCTCTCTCTCTCCCCCTCTCTCCTCTCTCTCTCTCTCTCTCCTCTCTCTCTCTCTCTCTCTCCTCTCTCTCTCCCTCTCTCTCCTCTCCTCTCCTCTCTCTCTCCCTC
>JAOUQW010000038.1:15032777-15053792 GCA_028565825.1 Olivaichthys viedmensis | reverse complement strand
CTCTCTCTCTCCCCTACTCTCTCTCTCTCCTCTCTCTCTCTCCTACTCTCTCTCTCTCTCTCTCTCTCTCTCTCTCTTTCCTACTCTATCTCTCTCTCTCTCTACCTCTCTCCTCTCTCTCTCTCATCCTCTCTCTCTCTCTCTCTCTTTATCTCTCTCTTCTCTCTCCTACTCTCTCTCTCTCTCTCTTCTCTCTCTCCTCCTCTCTCTCTCCTCCTCTCTCTCTCTCTCTCTCTCTCTCCTCCTCTCTCTCTCTCTCTCTCTCTCTCTCTCTCTCTCTCTCTCTCTCTCTCTCTGCTCCACAAATGAAGAGAGTGAAGTCTCTCACATGACAGCACCGTTATTTCTGAGGCAGCAGCAGCAGCATCAGTACTGGTCCTGTGCGGTGTTTCTCCGCTCAGCTTCAGAGCTCAAACGCGCATCTCAGGCGAGAGACGGAGCCAATGCCAGCAATGCCATTCGCGACGTTTGTGGACTCCTGCCTGTGGATCCAATGCAATAACTGTACCTGTTGTTAAGTCTGCCGTCGCTTTCACGCCTGATCAGCCGAGGAATAGATCTCTTCTGCCTCGCCTTTAGCCTTTTTTTCTAGAGGAGACTGGAGGCTGGCGGAGGATGTGAGAACTGTGTAAGTTTGAATCCTCGTGGACTGTGAGATAAGGGGAAATTTCAGCCTATGGTCTAAAGATGTATTTAAAGAGATTGCGAGGACCTAGCTTATGTTAGAATGCGATACCGGCGAGTTATGTTAAGTAACTCCGCAACCTTTACTGATGCTTAAATATACCGCCTGACTGCGATGGATTGGTGATCTCGCGTCTTCGGCAGCGTCTAACTTCGCCACGATGAAGTCCATCTTCTACAGCCGCTTTTTCATCCTGCTTCCGTGGGTGCTGATCGTCATCATCGTGATCGACATCGACACGAAGAGGTCCTCCGTGCGCAACACGGCCCACTCATACCTGTCCCGGCTGAGCAGCGCGCCGCGTCGGGACGCAGCGGTTCAGGCGCCCAACCGCACCGCGCCGCCGCCGCCGCCGCCGCCGCTCATCTACGCCATCACGCCCACCTACAGCCGCGCCGTGCAGAAAGCCGAGCTTACGCGCTTGGCCAACACCTTCCGCCAGGTCCCGCACTTCCACTGGATCGTGGTGGAGGACTCCTCAGGTCGTTCCGAGCTTGTGGCGCGCTTCCTGGCGCGGTGCCGCGTCCCCTACACACACCTGCACGTGTTCACGCCGCGCCGCTTTAAACGGGCCGGTATGCCGCGCGCCACCGAGCAGAGGAACGCTGCGCTGTCGTGGCTCCGCGCGCACCGCACAGCCGCCGACTCCGGAGTGGTATTCTTCGCCGACGATGATAACACGTACAGTCTGGAGCTGTTTGAAGAGGTACACGCTCTTTCATAAAAAGCAAAACAGAGATAGCAAAAGTTTAGTCGTGGCCGCGCGAGCCGGTGCATATTTTTGACCACTCGTCCGAGTGGCTTCATTACTCGGAGAGTTGAAAATGCTCTTTAAAACGCTGGCAGGGCTACGGGGTAAACAGCGCTTCGGGAGGGGTGGGAGATTTCTGTTATGGGTCTCAAAAATGTGGTACCGTTCAATTTATTATATGATACTGTATGGAGTTTTCAATACTGATATCATGGAATTGGGATTAAAACAGGTTTTTAGTATCTCCAGTATTACTTGTTTGTCAGTTTTGGCATAAGAAATGGTCGCAAAATGTCTTTTGACGCTTTCTGCCAAAGACAGATGATACAGTAAAACATTTAAAATGGCCTAGAAAAACTAACACTAGCATAATTTCACGTCTTTTGAAAATAGTTAATAGTTGTTTCTTCTGGCCGTCCATATCTCCCTTAACTCTTAACTCTGTTGAATTGAGGATCTGATTAGCAAGTCTAATCTGGACTGTTATCCAGATAACTACCTAGGCACAAAATGCCTATCAAATTTAATAAAAAACATTATTAACATAAAATAGGCCTAGCATATGAAGACTTTGATTTTGCTAGTTCAGTGGTGACAAATTCATCTGGCAATGCAAAGTAGACCAGCGACAGAATGCTTTGGAATTACGTTGGATACGTTTAATCTAGGCTACTTAAAGGTTGAGGCATCATTAACTAATTTTTGTAGCAAGTTGAAATGCTATGAAACAGCAGGAAGCGTTGAAATCGTACTTGCAAGATTATAAAAAATGAGCAGGACGAGAGGAATCATAGCTATAAACATGCAAGGCAAAAAACAATCAGGGACTTGTATGATCATCGTTAGAAGGGGAGTGTCGGGGCATTAGTGTGGCTAGTGTGTAGCTGTCTAGGGGTTGTCTGTCAGCGTGATTTGTCACACAGAATAGTTAAATGGATTTCACGAAGACTGTATTAGACATTATTTACGTTTACATTAAATTATAGTGCCAGAGCTGAGCTCTGCTTACCATTCCCATAAACCAAAGGTGCTAGAGCTCAGCCCCCATGCGCTCCCCCCAATTTAAACCCAATATTAGCCCACTTCGTCTTACTACTAGACATTCAATCATAACGACCCGGATGACTGAAAACCTTTATAGAGGAAGGTTTTAAATGAGCCTGTTTCGCAGAGCGCAGTTAAACAGGCCCACATTTTATTAGATGACTGTTATCATTTAAAATTAATCAGGTTACGGTTTGATGGACTAGAGAGAGACTTCCACTTGTTCGACGCATATTTGATACCTCGAGGGAAATTGGGCAATTGTATGATCCTGGCAATAACATCAGCCTAATTGCACTGTCAACTTCAGACGTGTGTGAGCAGCCTGATAATCAGCAAGTGGTGATTCATTTATATAGCTGTGGTATTCAGGACCTGAAGGTTTTGTGATTTTAGCACTGTAACACAGAGCCTGACATGCATTTCATGAATCTAGGAGCTGCAGAAGCAGCGCTACTTACTTTTAATGCTTTTTAACAGTGAGAGTCCTCAAAATCAGTTACTGCATGAGGCTATTGCTGCCAACATACTGCAAATTACTATTGTCTGCACACAGGTTTTTATGGACCACGTATACAATGTATGCTAGCATGAAGCCTTACTAAAGGAAGTCAGTGTGGCCAGAGCCCCCTACTCTCAGGTTCAAGTCCATTCCCAGCCAAGCAGAATGAATTGAATTAATTCAGGCTTCGTTTCAGGTTAGGTACATGCAGAATTATTCAAGAAACACAATCCCTGACCACTGGGGAACCACAATTTGCACTCCTTGTTAAAGGGAAATTGACATTTTTAATGTTTTAAAATGCTTTTTGTGGTGTTTGTATCTAAAGTAAGATACAGCACAAAACTAAACTTACCGCTAATAGACTTTCAATCAGCACAAATACTTTTTGAAAATATACTAATACTAACGCAGTGACACGATCACACTGATCTTTAAAAAATAATATCTAGAAGTGCATCACATTTATAATTTGTAGATCACTGAATCGTCACAGTGTGCCTTTAAGTACTATGCTCGTGAATAACCCCTAAATCACATCTATTCCCTGATTTAGAAATAAATAGCTTACAGAAGTTAATATGGCCAGAATACTAGACTATGTATCAAGCTAAACGGTGTTAACAAATTCACTATTCACACAATAGCAGTAGCTAATCATAAAACAGAACCTATTCATATTTCTGTTAACATTGCTCATGCAGGCCAGTGTAACTACATTGGTAGCCAGCTACAAACCCAGGATAACGATAACTGCTGCTGAACACTCGGTTCAGATCGTTCTGCCATGTTGGGTGAAATGCCACGGTTTATTGAGTGGGTGTGGCTAAGGGTTAGAGGACTTCGCTCAAAATTCTAGTCGACCAATAAACATTATATTAAAAAATAAAAAAATAAAAAAATAAATAAGAAAAAGAGTAGTGAAAGGGACAGTATTTTTTTTTTATTAAGTTTGATTAATTCCTTTGGTATTTGCAACATATTTTAGATGTTGATACTGAATATTTGTTCGTGGATCTTCTTTAATATATTTGGCACAAAAATAACTTCAGTCTTCCCTCTTGAATTTCTGCAGAGCATGAAAGTGAAAAATGCTATTGTCTTTTTCTCTTCCTCTCGTCTCTTTCATTCCATTTTCTCAACACAGCTGGACACAGAGTTGAACACATGGAATAGACCCCGAAGGGGACGCTAGTGTGGCGATGTATGCAGCTCTGCTCAACATGAGCACATAAAACACCTCAGGCTTGATTTGGAGCACAGCAGTCGAAGTGCCTTATTATCACTGTTTAAATCAGTCACATTCATAACAAGAAAGAACTCCTTCATTACGATACCTCAGATATCACCGCCATATTATAGTATATAGTAGGGTGCTCAAAGAGAAGCAGTCATTTCTGTTCTATGATGATGAACATAATTAAAATTTTCAACTTGTCTTCTGGTGGCAAGGTGGTGGAGCGGGTAGCGTTACCGCCTCACAGCTCCAGAACCGGGTTACTGTCCGTTGAGTTTCACATGTTCTGCCCGTTCCCGTGTGGGTTTCTTCCCACCTCCTAAAAACATGCCGGTAGGTTGTTTGGCTACTCTAAATTTTTGTTATTTTAAAGGTTTACTCCCTCAAGATAGTGAAGACATTTCTCTAGCAGGCTGTGATATCTTTTCATCTTGCTGTGGCAGAGTTATGTTTTATTAAGTCAGACCTCGGAAGAGGCTCTATGGTTCCATAAGGCTGATGAGAGATGCCCCTGTTCTCCTGCTTGCCTAACCAGCATGTCCCTGCACTCAGACAGCGATAAATACAGCTGCATTTGACGCCTGTTGGCGCTGCTGTAGTTGATGCTGCTGTAGCTGATGACTCAGAGAGATGATTGTGCACCTGCAGATGCTGACGTCCTCACTACGCTGGAGAGTTCTCTGGCTCTCTGACTTTGATTTAGGCTCCATTTATAGAGCTCCATTACGGAGAAGCCTTTGAAAAGTCTCTAGGAGCAGATGGGAAGGGGGAGGTGGAGGGACGGCATTAGAGCCGAGCTGCTCAGATACAGCAACACTTCGAGCCTTGCTTCAAAGCTTCATCCAGCCCATAGGCATCAGTCTCTGACACTTCACAATGCCATGTACCATACTTACATGAATAGCATAGCAATTAAATATTCAAAGCCTACTCTGACTTTTAGAGTGGGGGGAAAAACATAAAAAAATCACACCGGCTTATTCACACACTCCTTGAATTCTATGCATCACAGTTCCTTTTCTCTTCTAGTGAAAAGGAGAAAACAGTCATTTAGCTTTAGGTTGTTTTCATTTGCACAAGCAGAAGGCTACCATCAAAAATAATATCTGCAATATAAACAGTGTGCTGCATCAGGTGTGAATGATCTTATTGCTTTTCCAGCCTCACTGTGGCTACAGATGGATGAGGTTATTCAATCTGAAAATGAGCCAACGTGCTGTAATACAATCCCACAGAAATCCTCTCTCATCTACTGAAATTCAATAAAAATAGATGGTCTCACAACAAGCACCAGTAGATCAACACAAACCGTATCCAAACATTTTATATCTAGAAATGAATTCTGTATTCCCCAGAGAAAAGACAGGTGAAGTCTGTGCTTATGAGACATTTTATTAAACATAAATTGTGTCATATTCATAGCACACCAGCTGACTCTAAAATGCCTTTTGTGCTTTTTTTTTTCTCTCAGATGTGGTCGACCAAAGGAGTATCTGTGTGGCCGGTGGGACTTGTGGGGGGCCGCAGGTATGAGCGCCCCATTGTAGAAAAGGGCAAAGTGGTGGGCTGGTACACAGGCTGGAGGGCTGACCGACCTTTTGCCATCGACATGGCAGGTAAGACTTGTCCACACATAAAAAAAAAACTTTAATCAGTAGCTATGGTCAACATTTAGTGTCTAATTTAGTGTTATCTGCCACTATGAATGAATTCATGCATACATGAACACACATTTGACTGGCACTGTATTAGCTATGTGTGATTGCACAGCTTTAAGCCACAGCTTAACATCCCTTAGAAGGACAATATGTTTCATTGTCATTCCAAAGTGTAACAAGGTCTTTAACTCCGTAACTTACTTGTGGAACGTCTCAACCAGCTGGACTGGTTATAGCTGCAGTAGCTTGCATGATGGTAACCCAGACAATTATTATTATTTTTTTTACAATTCCACCCTGCAGGAGATCCCAAAACAAGTTTCTTGAGGATGTTTGCAAAGATATAAGGACACTAAAAATCGACAGCAAAGCACTACTGAGAGAGCATGGGGTGGGGGAAAATACTCAAAGAACATGAAAGAAAGACAGTGAATCTGCTCATTAAAATAATTTAAAGTTTTTTCGATATTAAATAAGTCATTGCTTGACACTGTGGTTCCACAGAAAGGTCATTGTGCAACAGAAAAAATGCACAGATGTATGTCTACACTTTCACCGTTGTCAAGAAATCCAGATTCTATGAATATGCAAATTAGAGACACTCCCAACTGTACACAAGCTCACCCCCGTCCTCTGGTAAAACTGTATTGCATGGCCTGCATTTGCATATTGGAACACGATAGGCTTTTATATTTTATGACGCAATAACACTTGCTTGTCATGTGTTCAAAACTAACTAATTTTCAAATGCGATTTTTAGCGACCCGGTTCTTAAAAGAATGCAAAACCGCTGCACTGACATTCATCACACTTTTACTAGTCTGCTCACTTAAATTAATTGCCCAAAAAGATCAACAGATTAACACTGACAGGCATTAAATCATAACATTTAAAGTTCTATAAGGATAAGGAAGTCATTTTAAATGATTTGTTTGATTTAGTCTGTTCATGCAAGTATCTGACAGTGTTTTGTGTTCTTCACACTGTATGGGTGTTTAGCAGAGTGGTGCTTGTGCCACATACAAAGATGATCCCAACCTAAGTAGGTTAAGAAGTTCTCCACACAAGTGTTGTTTTTTGTATGCAGGCAACAATTTAACTTTATCTATGCTCACCTACTAGCGCATTTCATTTTTCTTGGTACAGTTTGTTAATTATGGTGCAGAACACTCCAAATGACTATTTATCATGCCTCAAAGGATATATTATGCTCCATGCATTTGTAAATGAATGGCTCTGGAATATAGATCAATCATAGCTGACAGGATGCTGATTGTCTTAGAACTAGGGGGTGCTCTTAATTAATGCCCTTAATAACATTCCCTAAAAATAAAAATAAAAATTAACCAATGGCAACAGTAATAACATGATGTCAAGACTTCAGTTGCAACGCTCTAGTGTGAACCACCCTGCATTCAGCTACAAGTCATTGCATTTTACTGAATTACTCCATTTTTGTTTTGGAAGTGTATTTACTAAGGCAGTGTATTTACGTTGGTGTGGCATGAAGGTGCTGACACGTCTGAAACATGCAGAGTGCCACATACCGCAGACTGAGGAGATCAGGAGAATGGCAGAGTTCCAGCAATACAGCAAGAGAGTGAGAGCAGCAATGCAGAGTAAAGCAGAATGCAGCGCTGAACTCTCTAGGCTCCTGTTGTGCCTCTGGATGTTGTGCTTTTAATTAATGCCTGATGACAGGGGACTGCATCATCCTAGTCTTTCTCCCTGCTCCAGTCTCCTTCCCTCCCTCCCTCCCTCCCTCCCTCACTCCATCAGTGTTCTTTTTCTTTACCCTTCCCCATCTTGATCCTGTTCTTATCTCTGGCTTAGCCACCTGTAACATCAACGTCAGGGATCATGCAGTTTTCACCAAAGCACACAAATGCCCTCCCTGCTAAAACGGAATATGAAATTCTAAAAAAGATGGGTGGCATTTAAGGCTCATGAGCCCGATCAATTAAGCTTGCCTCAGAACAAAAAACGGAGAATAATGAGATAAATTTAGTATTCCTGCTGTTTGGCTTCTGCATAGAGCAAACACAAAGGCGGAGAAAGAGGTCCCGCTTCGCCTCTCCCCACGTTCAAGTGCAGCTCCCACCTGAAGAGGGGCTCAAGTGTTTGTCCTAACACAGAAACCTTTCTAATATAGCCCTGATATTTGCCATGTAGCTTTACTTATTTAAGTAAACTCTGCATTGCAGCTACACAAGGTTTTGCCCATGTGACTCACCCCAACCTGTCTGTGTCTAAGGCAATGAGTGGGCTGCATTAGCAGAACGTGATTTTTTGATTGCTCATAGCTGCAGCCAAGCAAAGGGTACACACAGTGCCTGTGTCTAGCACTTAACACTAAACCTGGATAGCCCTTGAGCACAGCTGAGCGCATGGTGAGCCAAATAGCCTAAAGAATTAATAAAACATTGTAAATCCTTTTCCCTCAAGCTTTATCAATGTAATTCCTCTGTCTCTGATATCATGATGCACTTATAAAATAACTATATAAAAAGGCAACGTAGTTAAAAGGCTCAGAGCGTTAGAGGGAAACTAGCTGACTGTCATCTATTAATAAACCATAGCAAGGCACGCGAGAGAACGTACCTTGCAGCTCTACTTATAGAGCAGGGACACAGTTGTGTAGCTCGGCTGAATCTCAGGCTCTGCAGTGAAGTGACTGTCGCTGTGGGGGTGGTAGAAACCCAGGTGGCTTTAGCTAAAGCAGAGGCGTCCTAGAAAAATCAGCCTGTACCTGGGATAGAATCACACTGAGGGCGAAATTGCCCCTCTGGAACTTTTTTTCCCTGAGAATAAGTTCGTTTCTATGTAATCTGCCATCACCACCTCTTTGAAGGACCATGAAGTCCTTGTTAGTGATTGATAAACTTACATTTTTATGGAGTATTAAAGCCACACCAAAGAGATGAAGAAGGCAAACAAACACACACACAGAACCGCCCAGAAAAGACAGACTTGCACATAGGGGGATTATAAAGGCAATGAATCATAAGAGACTGAGTGTGTAGATGCGTATGCGCTTGTGTTTGGGAAAGGGTGAGGAGAGACTGAAATGAAGAGAAGGCAGGAATGTCACACAAGTAATGGGTGTAGGTTTATTCCTGTAGGAGATGTGGGTAGATTATTACTATTAATTAATTTATTAGACATTATTATTATCATCATTATTATTATTAATAATAATAATAATAATAATAATAATTCTATTAATTGGGGCATCAGTCGAATGGACAAAATAATCTCAGAATGAGATATTACTTGATGATGGGTACATCAACAAGGTAAGAAACAGTTGTTGATATCTGAAGGAAATTAACTGAATTAAGTGAATTATTTGATAGTCTGTAGAACTCAGTTATGACAAAAGAGAAACACACACACACACATGAGTAAAACACACAAAGTTTAATAATAAGAAGAAAAAGTAAGAATTGATATAATACAGAATATATATGGATGGAAATTATTTACAAATGCAGTTACTTCAAAAGATGGGACAATTGCCTAACTAACAGAATGGAGCTGGATAGCAAACATACACTGAGACAGTGTACTGTAGGCAACAATTCAGAGGATAGTATGTAAAGTGGGTAGCATTGGTTATTCTACCACTTATGCCTTTGAACAACAGTGGATCTACTTAAACTATTAATATCTAAACTACCATGCCAACATTGAAGAAGGAAGGTAGAGAAGCCTCATAATTACGTTCCTGTGGTGTCTCCTTGGGTGGTGACTCTGTTGGTCTTGATCAGTGCGTGAGTTCAACGAGTTCAGCCGTGACATCAGTAGAGATCGCAGAGAGAGAGAGAATCCTATGACTCAATGGAGCTTCTTAGATTTATACTGTTCTCTGAATAGGAGTGTCAGTTTCCCTGCCTCTACTCATTCAGTGTTGCTGATTGGTCAGTGGTTTAAAGAGATTTTCCTGGGGTGAAACTCCAATTCACCCCTTTTAGGATTGCTCCTTGTTGGAGGTAACTTAAAGTATCGTGATAAGATGTCTAGATTATAAAATCGGGGTGTTGTCCAAAGTTCCAACCATAATTTTATGATTCAATCGAGACCAAACATGGCATCTCTGTACTTTTATCTGTCCATTTTAGTAAAACAGAAGGATTACACATTCATTAAACATACAATCATCACACAAATTATATATTATATGACATGAGATGCAATGAGTGTCTTGTGAAGTTTCCAGGTCCAGATGTGTTAAGGAAAGTGTCTTTTGGGTGTTATTCTATTTGAATCCAATGAGTTGTGATAAACTCTTTCAGTCCTTTCTTCAAATTCCATAGTGAGCCAGCCTTATCTTAAATGCACAGGGTGCATGCTGGCTGGATGACCGGACACTTTAGGGTCGGTTTATGACCATCCCTGTTATCTGGCCGGCAGAGTGTAGTTTGTACCAAGTGTCTTAAGCCGGGGTTGTTGTATCAGGGTAAAAGGTCTGAACGTTCAGATTTCTGGGGGCCTGCTGGCAAAGTTCCCACATTCCAAATAGTCACCATTAAAAAAAAACTCATAAGCAAAAACAAATAAGCAGAAATTTATAAGAGATACTTTAGTTGCCCTTCACACCGAGTCCCAGATGTTTAGTTAAGTGTGAGTCTTGAAGGACTATTAAAATAAAACAAGAATAAGAAACCTTGAGTTTAAAAATAAATAAATAAATAAAACCTCACTAGATCCTTGGAGGGAATACTTAATACTTTAAGAAAAATAATCACATCTTTTAGCCAGACAGCATGTAAAGGAGGGATAGACGAGGTCAAGAGTATTCTCTGCCTGGCGATAAGGCAAGATAAAGACAATCATGTCAATTTCATAGGACCTGCAAGGGATTAGGATCTGTAGGCCTAAAGATTGCCAGCAGTGGGCATGGGCTAAGTGTGAAACTAAAAACCTTGAATGTGTTAAATACTGCTTATCAGAATCCCCCGAGTTTCATTCAGGACTAAAACATATGGGGAAGATCTGCTGGTGCAATGTTGCAATGACCACATGCAGGATGCTTGTATTTCTGACCATTTCAATTTAGTAAAGGTGAGGACTACCTTCACCTAAATGAAGCTGAGACAGGCACCAGAGGAGGATGAGTTTACTTTTCCCAATACACCACCATTCCTCAGTCAGCTCCACTCCCAGTTCCTGTTCCCATTCAGATTTTGTTATGTGGTAAAAATAAGATATGAGCCTTTTTCTATGGAGGCTCAGGAGAAGGTTTGTGCGTAATGGCAAAGCTGGAGTGGGACAGGTTATATTTTGAGCATAACGATGCATAAGTGCAAAATAAGTCCACATTATAAAGATTACCAAAGGACTTATTGCCAGTTTTAAGAATCGTCAGTGGAGGAATGAGACAGATCATTATTACGAATAGGCCTCAAAGTGGATGTGCAATTAAATTTAAAAAGAAGGCAAACCAAATCCAAATGTTAAGCGTAGACACCACGACAGGCTGTCACCTGAAGTCTAGTCTGGCAAGCCAGATTTTTTAGCTTTCACTAGACACTGTCTGGTACTTTTCGTTACTGAACGTGGCCAACCATGTTTACTTGCCACTGTTTCAAACAAAACTTTAATAACTAGACGAGATGCCGTGAACATTTTTAATCCAGTGAATATATCTTGCTCATTTTGTCACGGCCGTTCAAAAGCATGTTTTCCCCGTTGGAAACCGGTGTACGGAAGTGTGTATACAACAATGTGTGGAGAGCCAATCAGATTGCAACCTTGAAGAATCTGAAGCTTGTGGATAGCAAAGTGTACAAAAGACTACCTGAAAGCATACATGAAGAATGAAATGCACTCAAGAGAAAAAAAAGCCTCCCATTTTAGTGCTAAATGTAGCCGAGAAACGACTCAATCTGCTCATATAGTGATACATGGCACTGCACACAGGTGTATTTAACATGTATTTAATATAATGCATTTATGGTGAATGTGATGGTGGACATTAACCCTCTCCTCTTTCCCATGGCTAGGCTTTGCAGTGAACCTGCAGGTGATCCTGGCTAACCCACGAGCCCTGTTTAAGAGAAGAGGAGCCAAGCCAGGCATGCAGGAGTCTGACTTCCTCAAACAAATAACCAAATTAGAGGATCTGGAGCCAAAGGCACGCAACTGCACCCAGGTCAGTACAAGCACAGCATACAAATACTACATAAAGTACCTTCAGTGGTGACTGAATCAGTATCCAACACTTTTCCTTCCTCTGTTGTACACCAATCCAACCCGTAGCCCACTCTTGAATCACTAATCACAGGCTTTCTAGTTGCAGTGATTCCTTCAGGCTTTGGTAGGTTACAATTTGACTGGGAATACTGGTGTAAAATTCCTTCCTATATCTTGTGTCACACCTGAGAAAGGACACTAAATATGAAGTTGGCAGGTTTGAGCATTGAAGGGTCAATATACCAAACATATCTGAAGCTGGTAATATCTCCTTACTTTGGGTGTAGGTCTCTTACTGCACTTCTGGCACTCCTTACCTTGTGTCAGTATGCTTCTCTTTCCAGGCCCTGCATGTCACAGCTAGTGTCATCATCATTATCACCCAATTATCCTAATGGCAGCAGCACTGGGGTTATTAATAGTGACTATTAGCAGAGCTGACATTACCACTAATCACTAACACCAGCCAGAGGAGGACGCACGTCTTACAGCAGCATGTTACACTGCTATCATCATCATCAGTCATAGCATAAAGGTTCCATATTCAACCCAGCATTGCAAACGTAGACGTAAAAGCGTAACTCTGCATTAGACAGCAGGCGCCTCATAATATAAAGACTGTACTCAGCGGAACACAAGTTTGGTGCAAGCGACTACATAAATAAATAAAGAAATAGCTTTAAATAAATATAGAATGTAATGCACTTGTTTTAATAGATGACATTCAATTAAGCACTCACCAAGAAGGATACAATAAAAACAAGGCGACCTTGTGCTAACATTCATGGTTCATGGCTCTCTCATTGTCATAGCCGCATATGAGAATGTGCATCCAAGCAGAGCCTTACACACATCTTAAGAAAAGGTCAAACTTCTATTAGTGTTTTAAAATCATCCATGGGGGATGACCGCGAACAAGCTGTACCACGGACAGGGCGACATGGGCAGCTCCCAGCATGCACTTCAGCAGGAAGGGCCGTAATGTTGGACAGATTGGCCTGGTTCAGAGGCTCAACCGAGCAATCAGGAGATGGTGGTTGTGAGTGGAAGAGCAGAAAGGGAGAGATTGACAGTAAAATAGAGTGGGTAAATGAAGGACATCGTGACAGACTTAGAAAGGTGGAGGTCGAGGGAGGGCAGGGAGCTAGACAGTGAGCAGGCTCGTGCAGAGAGAGAGAAGCCATTCCCACACTTATTTAGTGTCCCGATTCAGAGACTCTTCTGCTTATGTCAATATGCAGTGCACTCTTGTAGTTCAGAGCCTGCCAGGACTGACTGACAGTGTGCCAAAGCATCATGCCTCTCACTGCTTAAGAGCTCAGCACACAAAACAATCTATTAAACGAGTCCTCCTCTTGCACATTCTCTCCCTGCAACACACTCAGCCTTAAAGTAATTTTTCACCCTAAAGTCTCATCAGACTCGGTAACTAGAGCTCCAGATAGATATAGTCAAAAACATAGATATAAGGTGTGGCCGAAACAGAAGGAAGGCCTCAATGCCTCGCTGCCTATGCTGTCTCTTAAATCAGCGTTTTAAATGACAATGCCTCAATAGCTACAAAGACACCCTTTGAAAGCAGCATACGTCACGACATTGCCAAGATATCGACATACGCTACCACTCACAAACCCCCAAAAGTCTGTTAGGTTAGATGGAATAAAGTACCGTTGAGGGTATTTTAGAAGGCAGCATTCTATGCAAATATTCAATTTTTTTCCTGCTTCCGAATACAGCCTGAGTAGGCAGCATTTTTAATGTTTTGGACATATAGTTCATATATATGTGTAAATAATATATGCCAGAATCCCAATATTATGCAACCCTTACAATGTGTAAGCTCATTTCTCATACACTCCCATCATACAATCAGATGAGAAATCATGGGAGAGGCAGCATAGTCCAGAGCTAGACAAACGGTGAAAAGAGCACAGCAAACCTACACAAGGACATTTCAGTGAGAGCTTTGCAACAGTTTCACCCATTGGGCCATATCTTATTTTGTACTCACTAGGGAAAACGAGAGGTGTAGGCCAACTACATAACTGTAATATGCTGTGTAACAAGTCTGCATCGTCTACTATTGGTATGAGCTCCTCATCAACCTCAAGGCGTCGCATCACTAGCTGCTGAATTAGTCTTGTTAGATATGCAAAACAAGCCAATTAGCAGTGCCATGTGTTTGGGAAGTGACGTGTCACACCTGGGTGAGGCTGCTTTAACAGCACACACGGTGGCTTGCGCTCAACTCTCCCTCATAATTAAGAGAAGCCGCTGCAATAGGCCAGGGAGCAAACATGCTCGACAGCATCGACCTTGAGCACAAACAGCATGAAACAGTACCACTAAGGGGTTACTGCTGTCAAAGCGCTTTTTGACTATGACCTCATTTTCCTCCAAAGTTCCTCACGCTTACTGAGATAAACAGCGAAGTTAGTATTGCCATTCTGAGCATATGATTTTCTATTTCAGGTCCTGGTTTGGCACACCCGCACAGAGAAGGTCAACCTGGGCAACGAACCCAAACGGCACCAGGACACGGTTCTGATTGAGGTCTAGTGGACCGGACTGGCGTTTGAGGGCTCAAAGCATATTGCATAATGGCTGAACCAACTAGCCACCATCCCTGGCACTTCCCCAATTAGCGTCAACCTCTGAACTGAAAGCCTGCTGATAAATGCTGGAAGACCCATGTGAACTCAGAAATGTCTGTCATCTAACCCAATGCTCTGGATTAGTCTCTGGCCACCCTATTTCGTGAACTTATTTCTGGCTGCATAAATTGACTGGGCAACATTTCATTGACAAGAATATCCGATCGCACTGAGGACGCATACTGGGTTACTAGTAAAGAGCTCAGCTCGAAAGCGTATCATTCGGTACAGCTGTCTTAGGTGGTAGCTGGTGGACTGGGTAGAAACCTTTACCTTAAGACTTATACTGTCCGTTTGGGGAAATCTGGAGAGTAAGCAATGGCAGGAATCTCAATGATGATTCATAGAAATCATTGTCTCTTAGAAAGGAGAACTGTAGAACCTGGAGAACTCGATATCAGCTCAGGATCAGTGGGAGAACTATGAAGCTGGAACCATCTGCAGAAGAACCAGCTGTTGAAGTCGGGACATTCAACTTAAATGTACATTCAGTGGATGTACATAACTGTAACTATATCAGTTGGTTGTATATAAGCAGTTAGTGGATGAGGCATTCTGAAAAGACTTTATTGCTATGATTGTGTTGCTACGAGAGTGTGTGAGAACGGACATTAGGAAAGAGCCAGGGCAATTACAGCAGCCCGAACCCAGCACTACAGGAGCAAACCATTGGATTACAACTGTCTTTATTCCAAATGACCCTCTTTTAAAAGCAAGTAGGGGGGGGGGGGGGAATACTTTGTTGCATTTTCTTCAAAAAAGTTTGAGTTGTTGAATTGTGATGTTGATTTGTCGAGGTTTGTTGTTCTTTTGTTTTTGTTTTTTTGTTATTTTTGAGATCGTTCTGTCGGACGACGCAAGCGTGGTTTTATAGTTTTGTCATTCGACATTATAAAAAAAGTCTGACGTGCAAAACACTTCCACCACTTGAACTTTCTCCTTTGCAGGGGTCCATTAAAATAACATGTGAATTGAAATTGCATATGCTCATATTAATATTGTAGGCCTAATTATAATACTGTGGTAGAATTTCTAAGCTCATGGGATCTTTAAAACCAAACCTCTTCTAGGGGATTGTGACTCGAATGAAATTTGAGAGCAGGAAGGATTTACAGCAGGTTATTTTTTTCTATAATATGCGGGAGTCCAAAAATGGCTACATTTTCGATAATACTATAAAAAAAAAGAACAATACACACTCTTGATGTTTCGTGTTTATACATTTTCTGGACTAAAGAAAAGTGTTAAGTGTGGAGTTTGTTACAGAAAGGCAGCAAATTAGCAACATGCCTTCTGCTAGTTGTCTGGTGTGCCAGCATAACATTAATGGCAAGGCGCCTACTATCAACACTTTCTCTTTTTTTTTTAAACGAAATATTGAGTTTGACGATGAATAATACAAGATTTGGCACTACTATCAACACACTGTTACCCATTATTGATATATGAACTAATAAAAATGTTTAATTTCATATTGCACTCAAAACCCCAATTAACGTGCCTACACGTAAGGAAATATAAACCAGACCTATTAATATATATATATATATATATTTTTACAAATATCGACATATAATAACACACACATTCCTTGAGGCGTTAACTAAAAGAGGTGTTTAATTTTGAATTGAACAGTTACTCGTGAGCAAAAGGCAGAAAACAATGTTCGTTAGCAGAGACCATTCTTACCTAGCTAGCTGGCTACCTATAACCATTGTGGTTCAGTCTTTCAGCGTTAGCTTTTAAAAACCCTAATTACCCTAGCTACCGTTTCTTAACATATTGAGTATCTAGCTAGCTAACTAAAATAAGAAGTCAATTCGTTAGCCAAATGTTAGCTACCACCGCTGAGAACAGGAAAAAAAAATACAAGCCAGCTAGATATATAGCTAGCTAAAGTCCAGGTAGTAACAGCTTGCTAGCTGTTCGTAAACATTTTATCTGTTGAGTTCAGAAACTTTGTACAAACGTGTGCGATTCAGGATACAGTTGTAGAAGTTAAAAGCTAACCGTTTGGGTTAGTATCTCAGTGCAGATGCTAAGTTCAAATGGGGTTGTGCTTTCACCGTGTTTAGGAGGAGATCCGACATCAACAGCCCTCTCTTGTTGTATTCAGTACTTCTAATGTCAAGATTTTCAGATAGCTTGGAGTTCACGAGTTTTAGCATTTCTCAGTATGGCAGAGCCCATGGACGTTTCATTTGTGGTCGATGCCAAGTGTAAATACAGTGTAATTTTAGCCATACTGAGCCTTTCCTTAGTAATTTCCCAACACATCTGAGGGAAATGTTGATATTCTCAATGGTTTTGTCTTGTTTCCTCTGTCATTATGAATCGACATTCCCTGTATAAAAGACTAAATGCTAGCTAAAGTCATTAGCTAGCTTATGCTCGGCGTCCATGTTTCTCAGTTGCCTAGCAGCAGTGTTGTCATATCGTGTGTTCGTCTTCCCATGTCGAAGGCATGAATTCACAAGTTCCATTTGAACGCACCAAGAACTGACTTCCACCATTTTCTAAACTCAAGGAGCAATAAACCTGGCCTCCTCTACCCTCCTACTAGTTCCCTGACGTAATCAAGAAACAATCCTTTCTGGCTTTGGAGGATGTTTGAGTAAGTAAAACTCCCATGAGCTATTTCTAAATGCCAAATAGTGTTTTGTGCCAAAATACTCTTGGCAAAGTTTATACAGTGTTTACGTGGTAAAAGGAAAGGACTTAATGACACACGATATTTCTCTTTTATAAATCTAATTTAAAATTCTTTCTTTTAAACCTATTGTACATTCAATGATGTGCACTACTATATGCAGTCCTAACTGTGAAACGCATGAGAATCTTTAGTTTAATCTTTGTTTTTTAAGCAATGATGATGATGGTGGCGATGATTAACGCGACTGACTTTAGACAAGTAGAACTTCTGTAGTCAAACCTGAGAAATACGGGACAGAGAACATCACTACAGATATTATATTACGAATATTGATATTGAACCTCTATGCCGAGCACCTTTTTCTATGCCATGCTGTGTACCTGCAATCCATTAGTTTTATATGTATATTGTATTGTATATAAAAAGCAGAGACCATTCATGTGTATAACTCCAATCTCCAATTGTATGAACACACACACACCCACACACACACGCAGTGAGCAGAGGTCCAGTTGGAGAGATGGTGATTGTAAAGAACTTCCTTGATGCCGATTCACAAACATACACACACAAATACACACACATGGACTTGGATCATCAGTAGATTTTCAATGAGAGTCTCGGTAAGAATGAACGCGGAGGAGATTTTTCTAAATGGAATGTGGACCGACTGCTTTATTTTTTGGACTTTTGGAATAAACAGAGGCTGAGAAACCGCCAGTTGTTGTCATTTCTTTTCCTCCACAGAAAGATGGGGTGGAGGAGGGGGTGGGGAAAGACAGAGAGCAAGAAGCAAACTGCCAGCTGAGGGCCTTTAAACACATGCACATTGAGATACACTCCTTCACTGTGACTGACAGACACATAGGCCACACCTACCTCACTGGGATTGACAGGCACAGAGGCCATGCCTCCTATAGTAGGACTGACAGGCACATAGGCCAAGCCTCCTTTACTGGGACTGACAGGCACATAGAACACGCCTACCTCAGTAAGACTGACAGGCACAGAGACCACTTCTTTACTGGGACTGAAAGGCACAAAGATCAGGCCTCCTTCAGTGGGACTGACAGGCACAGAAGATACGCCTCCTTCGTCCTTCACTAGGACAGACAGGCACAGAAGCCACACCTCCTTCACTGGGACTGACAGACACAGAAGCCACGCCTCCTTTAGTAGGACTGACAGGCACAGAGGCCACACCTCCTTCACTGGGACTGACAGACACAGAAGCCACGCCTCCTTTAGTAGGACTGACAGGCCATGCTTCCTTCACTGGGACTGACAGGCACAGAGGACACGCCTCCTTCGTCCTTCACTGGGACTGACAGGCACAGAGGACACGCCTCCTTCGTCTTTCACTGGAACTGACAGGCACAGAGGACACGCCTCCTTCGTCCTTCGCCGGGACTGACAGGCACAGAGGCCACACCTTCTTCATGAGGACAGACAGGCACAGAAGCCATACCTCCTTTAGTAGGACTGACAGGCATTGAGGCCACGCCTCCTTCGTTCTTCACTGGGACTGACAGGCATTGAGGCCACGCCTCCTTCGTCCCTTGCTGGGACTGACAGGCACAGAGACCACACCTCCTTTAGTCTTTTGCTGGGATTTACAGTCACAGAGGCCACACCTTCTTCACTAGGACAGACAGGCACAGAAGCCATGCCTCATTTAGTAGGACTGACAGGCACAGAGACCACGCCTCCTTTGTCCTTCGCTGGGACTGACAGGCACAGAGACCACGCCTCCTTCATGAGGACAGACAGGCACAGAAGCCACTACTAAACCTCCTTTAGTAGGACTGACAGGCATTGAGGCCATGCCTCATTCATCCTTCGCTGGGACTGACAGGCACAGAGGCCACACCTTCTTCAGTAGGACAGACAGGCACAGAAGCCACGCCTACTTTAGTAGGACTGACAGGCACAGTGGCCACGCCTCCTTCGTCCTTCACTGGGACTGACATGCACAGAGGCCACACCTTCTTCACTAGGACAGACAGGCTCAGAAGCCACACCTCCTTTAGTAGGACTGACAGGCATTGAGGCCACGCCTCCTTCGTTGGAACTGTAGTACCACCATGCACTGGTATATACATTTTTTTGACTAAAAAAGGTACCTGAAGCCTTATAAGGCACCTTTAATTCTGACTGTAAATTTAGCTGGTTTATATAAGCAGCCGCATTTCCATTTTGGCTCGGCTCCCAGGAATCACTGCCACGGAGCAGTAGCTGAGATACAAACAGTTTAAGTCAGTGCTAGGCCCACATTCTCACATGTTATAAACAAACGCTTGCTCTTTTCTTCTCACTTCATCTCCGCTATCCTCACAGAACGGCGTTAGTGCTTTTGAACTCTTAGAGCTTTAAGCAATTTCAGTTGTCTCATGGTAAAACAGCAGATGCAGCTCTGTAGGGTGCCTACTAAGGATACAAGACTACTCTCCTGCGCACACACATTTATATGGCCAGCTTGCGTCTGTGTTCATGAGTAAAATGGAGTCCAGCATTCCTGTCACGTCTTGTTCAGGTGCTTTTATATTCTTCACAGAGTGAAGCAAACAGACTGACATGACAGCTGCAGCTCAGCAGCTTCAGTGTCCCCATGCTGCGCTCACTTCCTCATTAACATAACCAGCTAATCACATCGCTACCCACCTACCTAGCCAATCAGACCAAGTGTCCGTCACCTCGAATAGTTTGGCCAAAAATGAAATATTCGCCTCAAATACAGTCAATCAGACGAGACATGCTCGGTGTCCAAGGTTCGCTTCTTTAGTTTTGCACTGGAGCTCCGAGGTTGTATTTCGGTACACTTTCCCACATTTCGTTCCTTTTTATTTTCTCAACGACCGTTACTTTAAAAAACAAAACAAAAAAAACATCCCAATAACATCTCCTCGATCAAATAACAGCATTTGTCTCCTTGAGTCCTCCCTAAAGACCTGAGGTCAGCGGTCCGTTCCCTGCAACCCTACAGAACAAACCGCAGAGCTAAACAGCCAATCAATAAACCATTAACGTGCGAGTGAAGCCCTTTCACGCTGTCCTTTAATGCTTAACAGTTGAACAAACTTTACATAAGGGCAACGGAGTCATGACTAGTGATTGAAAGGGAAAAACTTTTTTTCTTCTTCAAAATGCCATCATGAATAAACGTTAAAAGAGAGCCAAAACCAGAAGCCATCACATACTGTTTTCAACATGCCCGGGGACACGCCGTTGCCATCTCAAGGGCCGTGCCAATACTTCCTCAGCTCAAGATCGTTCGTAAGACGGGGCCCTTAGAGGTTGGAGGGATCGAGTCAACATCAGTGTAGACTTCAGGACTAGATGTGACCTGATGCAGGTTCCTTTTTTAAAACAGAAAGCTGTTAAAGGAGCAGTTTGTCATTTTTTAGAGCCCTCTGCTGCCTGCGAGGTGAATTGCAGCTACAATGAAAACATTGACCAGCCCCTCTGTTGAAACTACATATGCTTTGTGAAATTCCTTTTTAGGGAAAAGACAAGGCTGAGGGAATCTGTGGCTCAGTGGTTAGGGCACTGGGCTACTGACCAGAAGGTCGTGGGTTCAAGCCTCAGCTCTGCCAAGCTGTCACTGTTGGGCCCTTGAGCAAGGCCCTTAACCCTCCC
>JAOUQW010000038.1:15014923-15032677 GCA_028565825.1 Olivaichthys viedmensis | reverse complement strand
CCTTTCTCGTCTGTTTGAGTTATCCTACCTGTGTCTCGTTCGTTTCCTTGATTAGTAATTGTATTTAAAGCCCTCGTCTTCCGGTCCAGTTTGTCTTTTACTTGTCACTTCAAACGTTTGTGTGGAAGTGTATGTGTGTGTATGTGTATGTGTGTGTGAGCACGGGATTGTTTTTCTTGTTTGTCTACTACCACTAGACATTTAAAATGATCGAGATGACTGAAGCTCTTAACTGATTTGTATCGTCCCCTGCAGTGCAATGTACTTTTATGTCGCACTAATACGAGCATGCCTTCTGCAATCAGCATGTAGAGAGTGTGTGGAATGTTTAAACGTTGCCTAACCCCCGTGTACCTTACTTCCAGATGACAAAGAAACCACAGAAACTGCACTGGGAATATTACTATGAGAGCGAACCGGTCAGTATTTAAACAGCGTGTGTGTTGCTGCTGTAGACACACGGACCTCTGGCTTCCTCACAACCCCTTTCCATAGCGCTCACTATACACCGCCCTCATGCTGTGTGTGTGTGTATTAAGCTGTTGTGATTTGTGTGTTATCTCTGACCGTTCGTCTTATTTGGTCATTGTGCTGCTTTGTGTATTAAAGTGTGTTTCGCTGATCCTCTCAGACTGGACGCTCTCGAAACCGAAATGCCCGCAGTGTACACACTATAACCCCCCCCCCACCCCCACCCTCCTATTTTGTAGTGTGTTCACTCTGAGCATTCGGGTCAGATCACTATCTGCTAGCAAACACTCGACAAGATTGAACAAGAGAGTGATAAGTAAGAGTACAAACACACTCTTATTTGCATTGGGAGCCTTTTGGCTGGCTTCACTTGTTGATTTAGCCTCGCAGTAGCCGCTTTGCCGGCCCTTGCTCCCCCTCTGCCATCCTGCGATAGATTGGAGTTGCTCCTTCTGCTCCGAACTTGACATTTTGACTTCGCAATGTAATGAAAGGGTCCTTATGAGTAGCTCGTACAAGCAGCAATGCATTAAACTGCATGACAGCTTTCTGTGCCAAAGGAATCAAGGGGTCTGCGTCGAGCGTAGTCCCTTGATTTCAGTGGGTTTAAGTTCTCATGCAGTGTATTTGAATGCACAAAGTCGGTGACCAAAAGACCGTTTTGGTGGTGTGAGTTTGCCTGTTTTTGGTGGTGGAATTTCATATGACTTTAAGACCTACGGGCTCTTTTCTGTTATGGTAATTCCACACTCGTGAATGCAGAAGCACCCGGTATTCTTTTGTGCTTTAAAAAAAAAAAAATCAAATCATGACCAAAAGGTAAGTGATTCCATCACCCTCCTTACCCCTCTACAGCTTCATTTTCAGTCTTGCGAAAGCTCGCCGTGTGTCCTTGAGCGAGTGTGGAATGTTATTAGTATCAGTGGAAATAAGGACCCTGGTGAATTTCTGCTCATGCCAAAATATTACGCCTCTGAACGCAGCTATTCTGTAATAGCTGTCACGCCACGTCAAGCTCAAACCCTAAAACACCTTCCTATAGCCACGAGTTTGTTGTGCTTGGAAAAGGCTGACGACAGTTAACATGAGAAATTGCCCTTTCTACAGTTCCTACACTGGAACCGTGAACGCTGACAGGCTGGGTTCTGGTCTAAGCGTGCCGCTGATTGGGTTTCAGAGCGATTTGCCTTTCCGTTGCTCTGGTATGCCGTAATTACGGGATCAATGGCCGAAGTGGGAGATGAAGGAGACACTGTCTCATTACAGGGAGGACATTGTGTAAATTTGCCCGTGTTTTTCTGAGCAGGAAGCTGCTCTCTTTGCCAGCTCAAGAATTCTGCTGTCAATGACAGTTTTTCCTCTTGCCCAGTTAATACCTCCCACACCGTTTACTATCAAGCCTGGGAGGAAAGGGAGCGCTAGCAGACATCCAAAACGTGTTGTATCTTTATGACGAATCTAAGCTTAACAAGTTTTAGAGACAGCACCAATCTCCATTCGGTGACTCCTACAAACTGGAATAAGTCTGGGCTCAGAGCCATGACATTTCAAACTGGCCCTGTTAAACATGTGCTACTTCTTTAGATAGGTGTAAAAACAGTCACCCTGAATTTATACTGTCTTTTCTTATACAGATTGCCCTCTCCTTTGCCGCAGCAGGCCCAGCATGCATCACGCCTCTGCTCAGCTCCGTTTGATGCATTGAATTAAGTAATAAATCGCTACTTCCCTTATTGCCTTTGCACACGTTCCAGATTTCCTTCCAAAACGCTCTAAATTTTCCACTGCATGGGCAGAACATACATGTGCTACCGTTCACCAGGCCCCTTATTTTCAATTTGGAAAATGCCGCCGCTCCAGCTGGTTTGACCAAAATTCATGATGACACGATGCTCCGAGTCGCTCGGCAACAGCGACACCGCTGAGAAAGACTGCAAGCAGCTTCGCATTCACGTGTGTGATTATTACTGTTCACTGGGTGGTTCATATCAGTACCGAGGTTTCCATCCACTTGTTTTATGCAAATGTTTCATTTGCACCTTAGAAAACCGGAATGCCTAAATATCGCCTGACTGAGGTGGAAAATTGGGGTATCATTAAAGTCACCCAAAACCCCAAAGACCATAATTCTTTTTCTATATTGAATAAAAAATTGCTTGCAATAGCGGTTCCACAGAAAAAGGCACCTTCTATTAATATGCAAATTGGAAAAGGACGCCAACCTTATACGCGCCCACCTTCTTCCCCAGAGATAATTCTTTAGATACTATAATCTGTTACATTCTGAACGACTATTACAGTGCATTTTTAAAAAGACAAAATAAAGATGGGGTAAAAAGAAAAGATAAAGGAATATTCTTCAGCTTTCGGAAAAGGCTTCATTTAATAGAAATCGCTAAAGCTAGATGGTTAAAAAAATAAATCGCGTAATTACATTAAAGCTACATCCACAATTGTTATGATCTCTTCTCCTTTTGTATGGTCTCATTTTTGTCTTGTTTTCAACCAAAAGACGACAAAGACAGCCTTTATCGTCATTATACATATACACACGTGTGTACAGTACAATGAAATTGTTTTCTTCGCATATACTATACAGCTTGGAAGAAGCTTGGGTCAGAAACGGGTACGTAACGTGATGGATTATAAATATAGATTGTGTACGTTAAGAAAATGAAATATACTGTTTATCAGCGCTACTGGTCGATTTGAAGGAAAAAAAAGGAAGAAAAAAAAAACAGTTGAACTACTAGATTTAATAAAGTAGCGACTCTTCCACCTCACGGTTGGAAAATGTAGTTAGTTAAACTTATTTAACAGCTTCACTAGCAACGTAATTGCCCCAGTCAACTTTCGTGTGCACGTTTTATAAAGTTTAGGGTGAATTTAAATAGCTGATAAAGGAAGACGGAAACAGATTGAATAAATGATGATGACGTGCGTTTCAATCTGGCGCACTTTGGCTCACATCTCGTTGATGTCCTCCTCTTGTCCTCTTAGTAATATTCACATAAGAGTCGTGGATGGAAATATTCACAGGCGCTGATTTTACAGAAACACACTGAACATTTGCAAAACGTTTGGATGAAAACATGCTCCGTGTGCTGGACGCATGAATGCAGCATACACACATTTGTGCACGCTTGAATGTGTAGTGAAATGGAGTTCTGGTTCTGCACCTATGGGGAGACCTCACAGTGCGCCGAATGGTTAATTGCCGGTGGCTTCTTGCTTCTTGAAACCAGCAGGACTGCTTCACAGTGGAAGGAGAGGATCTGAAGCACGACTTTGAGCGCTTGCAGCTGGCCATGGAGATGGTCGGGTTCCTGCCGGCCACAAGAAAACAGTGAGTTCAGCTCCTCAGATCTTTCTAACGTTCCTGCTCACAATTATGAACATCCACAGATTCAAACTAAACTCACTTTTTTTTGCAAGTGCAGCCGGTTGTTCTTTTCTTCCATCTTTTTTTTGTTTTCCCCTCGCAGAATCTTTTCTCTGTTGTCGGCCATCCTTCATTTGGGGAACATCCGATATAAGAAGAAGACGTACCGCGATGACTCCATAGATATCTGCAATCCTGACGTTCTGCCCATCGTCTCAGAGCTGCTGGAGGTATAAAGTCTGACACCGCCGTAGTCCTGCAGCGTGCACCTCACCAAAATCCACTAAATTCATTAAAGCTGACACAGTAATGGAGAGCTGTCACGCACTCGAGCCTCGATCGGGAAGAAAACGAAGCGAACAATATTTTACGAGGAATGAGAATGATTATTAACGTAATCGTTTTAATCACTTTTTGTGTTCTTAAGCAGAACGATAAAAGAACAATGTAAACAGAAGCCTTAATGAAGAAACTGGATGCGTCCATTGTTTGAAATTATACAATTATAGGTCTGGAAACGCATTACAATTTTTTTTTTGAAATTCTGGTTTCGAGCCCTGAAGGTAGGTGAACACGAGCAAGGAGATTAGTGCTGCAGGTTTATCCAATGGAGGACATTGCTTTATTATATGGCCTTGCCTCTGCATCTCGGTGGTGGGAGCGTTTCAGCTGTCATATCCGTCATATAGTGTGATGATGACTTAACAAGTTGTTGAAGATACTGAATGTTAGCATCTCTATTTTGTTTTACTATACAAATAATACAAGATATGAGTCACAAAAATAATTAGGATATGATATATTAGGAATATACATACATAAAGATGTGTATATAAAGAATTTACATTGCCTTATCTTTATTAAACAAATGGTTTCATCAATCCAAGTAGAAAACGTATGTGAATATCCAGGATAATGGCTGTTTAACAGTTGTTTTAATCAGGTCAGGATTTGGTGAGGGTTTGACCTGCCCTGTGATACCAAAAAAAACCAACCTCAATTTAATACAAAATGCACAGTTTAAATAAAAAAAATCTATTTTTATCCAAATTTCCAACCCTGGAGCAGTACAGTGAACATCAATTCCAGTTACTAACATTTTCCTTATAGTTTTGTGGTTTCCACGTGGCATCAGGCTGGAAGTTAGGAAGCACACAGCCACAGATTCGTCCCTCTGAAAAACGTAGTCTGTCTTAAAAGATGAATTATACAGATTTAGAGCTTATTTTCCAAATGTTTTGGACCAAAGAACTCTTGAAAGCGTTCTACAAAAATACACGTTTCACATAAACATTTACTGACCCAAACATCTAGCCTTAGCCCTCCATTATAAGTTTTTAATAAACAGTTTTCCTCACCCATACACTACAAATGCAGTAGATATCAGGTTGAAAACACATGGAGCATTTAAAACTGTCTGATTATGACACATCAGATCATATTTTAGGAGCCATTAATGCAGAAATCCAGAACAAGGCAATGGGAGACACACTGACATTAACATCCCATTCCTTGGGGCTTTTAGAGAGGCCATGCTGCATTCACGAGTTAACAGTAGTGTGCATTTGGGACCTGGAATGTGATAATTAGCTCATTTCTGGCATTAATTTTATGCACATGTGAAAATTATGTCCCATATCAAGCATGTATTTCCACAGCAGCGTTCGACAAAGGAAAGATTAGTGTCATGGAAAGCTGTTGAAGTCTTAAAGTGAAGGCGAGTTCACCGTCTCAGCACATGCGTGAGCTTTTTGTGTGAGCTCGAGAGGCCGACCTTTGAGTCTGAGTGCAGCTGGATGTTTACAGACCCAGCTCGACATCGAATGCATCGAAGTCAATAATGAGAAATAAACACAGACATTGGTGCACTTATTCTACATGTGTGTATCTAAACGTAGAATTAAAGACTTTGAGGTGCATTTCGGTATCGCAGCATCTGTGTTATGTAAATATGGAGGCAGACTGACCTCTAACCTTTTAAAAGGTGCAGGGTTTGTACAGACGCTCAAGTCTTAAAAATGCTTGATTTCAGAAGTCATGTTTTCAAGAACAATGACACACTGGAACGTGCTTGATTTTGACGTTAGTAGCTTAAACGGCTATATTCAGACTTTTCAAAGAACGTTCAATAGAAAACATTTCACAGTTGCATAATTTTGCACCGAGTTAAGTTTTCATTGTGTGTATTATGTGTCCACTGAGAAAGCAGTTCCAAATAAGTTCTTTCAATGGATTTGACTGTATTAATAGCTGTTAGCGTCTTTAATCTGATCTTGGCACTGGACATAAAGCATGTTGGCAGGTGGTAGGTGCCAATATGTGGCAGCATTTCGCAACAGCCGTGTGATGCATATCGTTGCTGTCCAATGAAAAACATGTATCTCCAAAATTCCAATTTTTCAGGAATATGAAAAAACACTTTTTCTTATCATTAATCAGACACAATAAATCCGAAGTTCACAGTGTGATTTGTCAGCTTATCATTGGTCATTTAGATGTTAACTACTGTGGGGTAGATGGAGGTTTTTGCCCACATTCCACATATGGTAAAAAGTAAAAAACGCAAAAAGTGGAGATGCATGTTTTTTTTTCATTGGACAGCGACGATATTGAGCTTAAATGTTGTTCTGTGTTGCACTAGAAAATGTCTGATTATCCACCTTGAAAGTGCTGGAAGAAAAGGTGTACAAACCCTGAAGGTGCCTGTCGATAGCTATACGCTGACCTCTTTTTAAATAAGGGCAGTAGTAGCTCAGCGATTAAGGTTCTGTGCTAGTACCCAGAGTGTTACAAGTTCAAATCCCAGAACTGCTATACTAAACTGTACCATCAACGGCTCAGCTATACTCTGTTTTCACTCATTAGTCTCTTTGACTTTTACTCATCTGGCACACGCTTGTCTCCAAAGTAAGCGTGCAAATGAAAATACATCGTAACCTTTTTCATGAGAGGTCCAGCAGTGAATTCGGAAGCTCTAAACGCGTCCTCCCGCTGAATTACAGAAGCTTCACAAATGCACAGACCTTCATAACCTTCATGTTCTCCATTCCAGGTGAAGGAGGAGATGCTCTTCGAAGCCCTGACGACCCGAAAGACGGTGACTGTGGGAGAACGGCTCATAGTGCCCTACAAACTGGCCGAGGTGAGGAAGGAGAGCCGAACGGGCGCGGGCGCTTATTTATTTACACTCCTGCATTCTTTCTCAGTCCTCAGTGGGCCTAGAAAACGCCATACTTAAATGGTTTTGGAGCCTAATTAGCAGAGTCCCTTTCTCATCCGTAGCCCAGCCAAACTCCGATTTTGAGTGTTTTTATCATCAGTATCGGTCTTTGCAATGTGGACAGCCCGCTGTGCCAAGTACAGATCTTATTCCTTATTTAGGAATTCTTTCTTCTCTCCCTGTCATGATGAAACTCCGGTGCAACCAGCCGAGACCGTGACTTTTCAGACACAGCTGCTGCGAAATGGTTTTAAGGCCTAACAGCTGCAGAGTTATTTAAACTATTATTCTAAGCGAACAGCAATTATTCCTTATTCCCGACAGCCCTTTTATCAGCTATATGCGTTGTTTGGTAAAAACGTTAGATGTGACTTATGGTACATGCTTGAGAAGAAGTGCGTAATTGCGAAACTTTTGGGCGTAACGTGAAACAATGGCCTCCTTCAGGTCCTTTAGTGGCACGTCTCGGACGCATCTAATGTAAACAGAGTTCAAGGAATGCTTATATAAGGACATCATTCTCTACAAATGCACTGTATAATCAGGGAAGAATGGAACTGTAGACACGAAGTGCCTATGAATTGTATTAAAGGTCACACTTGCCCGTGTTTAGACAGGTCGGGTTCTCGACGTACTTAAGCCTGTAAACTGTAGCCGTAGAGTAGCAGTGACGTTCTGTACAGCTTTTTTTCCACTCCTTTCAAATGTGTTTTTTCCCCCCCCACAAGTCCTAGTGGTGCCGCCAGAGGTTTTTTGGAATAACGGGCGGTGATTAGGTCTTGCAGGATTTACTCTCCCAGAGAGGTCACGGAGCAGGAAGCTGCCTCCATCCAACCTCTACTTCTACACTTTAGCAAGAAACAACCACACATGCCATGCAGTAAGCTATAACAGTACATTATAAGGCAGGTAAAGCTGTATCGTATCGTATTATGTAGAGCACAAGGATGCACACACGGCGGATCTTTCTGCAGCAGAGAGATTCGGATAAACGCGAGGTTGCATTTAGCTTTCGCTTCCTAGCTGAGGTTTTGTTTAGAGCAGATTCAAACCCTGTTTTCATTAGTGCTGGTTTTCGAAAACAAACAATAGACACGGAGACATTCCAGCCGATGTAGACACACACACACACACACACTTGCAGGATTGCACATGGCTGACTGCCTCACCGCTGATGTTTATTAATGTTTGCGTATGCGCACTCTCCATCAGGAGCCTGACACCAGAGCTATTAAACACTCTTTAATCGAAACAGGCTTCTTTTAGCTCATCAGATCCTAAACCAGCTCTTCTAATAAGTGCTTGCTGGGTGGTCTTTTGGGAAAATATTTGTCTCGCACTCTTCTATTGTCCTTTTAAGACCATAATAGTGCTACAAACCTGTCTGTAGCTTGGGGTAGGGCGGTTAGTTTTACAGTGTGTAATGATGTGTAAATATTTATCCGTGCGGACTCTACGGATCTGATTTACGCGTGTCGCGGCTGATTTGCGAAGACTAATGGCGTAAATGACGTCGCATGCAAAGTAGGAGGCGGAAACGATATTTAAACGAGGTTTTAAATTACGTTTTTTGCCACACGTATGCGTAATTACTTGTCTAAAGCCGGTTAAAGAACGGTTCGAAATGCAATATGGATGCAAATTAAGAGTGTAGACATGAGTGTGTTGTGTACGTGAGGTATGTGTAAAGAAAACCTTTTCACAGGCTCTTTTAAAATGCTTTTGGCGTCGGAGGTGCAAGTTTAATTTCTGCCTTTCAGTCGCATTAATTTGCACGCGTAATCTCCGTTCCAGAAGTGACTTTCAAGCTGCGGTAAATCACACTGCGGGTGATTTTGAATAAATCGATTTGCATCGACACCGCCCCGCATTTTTGCACTTCAGGGTAGAAACGTACCAAATTGCGTATTTATTAAGGCAAACTTGTTCTTTTGCTCACAGTCCTTCGTAGACCCTGTTAGTAAATAAGCGTGCATGTTTTTTTTGCGGGTGTTAGCATGGTTTTTACACACGCACACCTTGTAAATCAGGGCTTCAGTGTTGCCACTGTAGGGACGGTTGACGGTTTTTGCATTGACTCTGCTTTAAGGAAATGAGTGCAGGCAGACGGCGTTTGTAAGCAGTTTACCCGACTTGAAATCCCTCACTGCCACGGCTGCGCTTGCACTAGATTGGATTGGGAGAAGCCGTGCCACATTGGAGAGCGTTAGAGCGTCTCATGATGTTATTCATGTTTCAGGGAAGTGCGCAGACATACAGTCAAGCCGGAAAGTCTGCACCCCCCTTTCTCCCATTGGCCATTGCACTGCTGTTGAGTCGTCCAGGTTTATTTGCCTCTTGCTAACTGTGCTTCTCTGTAATGCACACATTAAAACGTCACAGTAAAAGATGGAAGGAGGTGATGGAGCTGATGGGCTTGTACAAGGAGAGAGAGGTCGGGGGGGAGGATTGACTGCTTCTCTATCTTATGCTTACATACAGTACATTGGTTCATACGATAGCTGCTACAGGGCTTTGGGATATGTGGTCATATACAGTGGTCAGGAGGCGGCGGGGGGTCACAAACATGATAGCCATATCTCTGCCATTTAAATACTATTACTCACTATCGATTTGGTAATGATATATTAGACACTTGTATAATTGGTCCAGCAGCTTTCTTCGCTGATATGTAATTTTTTTTTCAACTCCAAAACAAAAAATATATATATAGAAGAAGAGAAAGAAAAAACTGCAAATAAGACGGACAAAGCTGCCAGTCTCTTCAACTCTTCACACTCTTGATCACTCTGTCGTTACACAGGGGCCAGGTTGAGCTGACACTCTCCAGTAAAAGAGTAATGGTTGGAAAGAAGAGGGGGAAAAAAAAAAGAGAGCAGTACATGGATAAAACCCTTGATGTGCTCTGGCGGTTGGTCAAGGGAGGGGAGATGGAGGGTTGGAGGGATGCTGCATCCTTTATTGTCCTCCACCCTCCCTCGCTCACTCACTTCCAGAGCTGGGTACTGAGGGTCTGACCAGAGGGGGGTCCTACCCAGCCCCCCATAGTGGTCCCCGGCTGCCCGAAGGCCATGGGCGCACCATTCAGGTTTAGCCCAGACATCTGCTGGTTCATCTGGTCAAAAAAAGAAAGGGAGAGAACAGAGACATCATCAGCTTTAAAAAAATTTATAATAATAAAGAGAAAGCATGTATTACCCTGTTAGTAACCAGCATGCTGCTTTTATGTTCGCTTAATCTGTCTTCTCATTACCCCCTCAGTCTAGCAATCTCTTATGTTTTATTTTCCATTTCTCAACACTTAACCCCTAGTCCATCTCTTTTCCAATCCTCACTACATTTCCCCAAACTCGTGCTTTTAGAAAGAAAGAGAAGGATCTAATCAAAAGCCTTTTAATACAAAAAGTAGCTCTTGTTCTAAGGTGTACACTGAAAATCGCTATTCCTGGCTCACCTTCATGATCTTTAGGTTCTCAAGAGCATTGTATAATTCAGCCACAAATTTAACTCAAGTTCACACCAGGCATAAAGAACCACTGCTTTCACTGAGACCTGTTACCCCAGATATAGTTGCTCTCTCCAGAACAATGTCTGTACTGTAGCAGTGTTTCGCTCTTTTGATTTACTGTCAGATGCCTTTAACTCCAGGACACCCACAGATGCAAAAGGACGCTGGAGTGAGGGGCCTTTAATTAGGGTTGCATGTATGTGAGATGCATGCTGGATTTATGATGCATAATGAACCTCGTAAAGGCAGGGTTCGAAACAGTGTGCATATGTATTCGCATGCAATGTGGGGGGGCTGCACACGTTGAGGGCCAAGTGTGGCAGGTTTTCATTCATTATTTTCTGTAATCGTCATTTTTAGACAATTCTAACAGTAAGCTTAAGGGTTTCTGTCTTATTTTAATTCACGCTGACAGCTGAATCTGCCGGTGTGTTTTGCAGTCTCGAGCTATAGCACGAGAACATAAGCTCCAAACATAAGCATGAACAGGCCCGCCCACAGACATTTTACAGCTCTAAGCAGGATACAGTTTTGCCGGCGAACGTGTCTACACACTCTTGGAAAAATAGGTTCAATTTAGAACCCTTAAGGGTTTTTTGGTTTGTCCCTTTGGGGGAACCCTTAAAGGTTTTATGTAGTACCCCACAACAGTGTGTCCCCATCAGACAGAGTTCCAGGTAGAACCCCTTTAGGAAGGCAAGAACCCTTAATTATCTAAATTATCTCTTTGAGGAGCTCTATTTTCTAAGAGTGCACATGCATAAGACTGGGGCAGGACATCAAATATAATTGAATACAACAGCAAAGCAAAACTAATTTACTAACCAATGAGAACAACTTGAGATGAATATCCGCTAAAGGTTTTGTTGAAATACGGGTGGGCCAAAAAAATAAGTTCAACTGTTGTGCTATGGTTGCTACAGTGATGTGAACCACTTCTCGATTGTCTAATTGGCAGACAGCTTGCGAGTAAGAACTACTAGCCAATCTTAAGGCAGAAGGTGGGATTTATCGCAATAACTTATAATGACTACCTGTTCTAAGACGTAAAACTGCGACAGCCTTAATTAATAAGAACCTAATTTTTAATAAGCGTCTTGAAACGGGAAGTGACTGAACATTAGATTCTGTTAAAAGCTTTGTCTAATTCTGATGGGAGAAGAAGGACAGCCTCTTTAGATGAT
Organism: Olivaichthys viedmensis; assembly: GCA_028565825.1. Taxonomy (NCBI): domain Eukaryota; kingdom Metazoa; phylum Chordata; class Actinopteri; order Siluriformes; family Diplomystidae; genus Olivaichthys; species Olivaichthys viedmensis. The sequence continues at coordinate 15,020,912 of JAOUQW010000038.1, read as the reverse complement.
GGCTTCATTGTAAATAATGAAAATTATCACTGGCTGTTCTGCAGTATCAAATCGAGTAAATGTCTTGGATAAAGCGGGTATTTAGAGCCTTTAAATATCTAAAAGGTCAGATATATTTCATTTATACGTGGATTTTCATTAGTTTCACTACGTTTTTGCCAGAACTGATTTGAATAAGATCTGTGATTTTTGGAAAGCTCTATACAGACTGGCTGATGTTAGACTGATGATCCACCCACCACAAATACCAGTTGGCCATTATATGGATATGCTGATGTGGCCATCATTTCGGTGAAAGCTTAGTTCTCTGGGATGAAACACAGTGCATTAGCTAAGACCACTGTGGGCTGGCGAAAGTGCTGCGTTAAGTGCTTGGCACACTGCATCTCCAGCAGATGCTTCCAGATGATGCCATCAGCAGATTCACTTCAGAATCTCTATGTCTGACTAACAATGATAGATAAAGTGGCACATCACAGACATGCCTTGTAGTTTTTCCACAACCACATTATCTTTGTCATATCCTTATTAATTGAGTTATTGTGGACATCTTTTCATCATGACCGAACCACAAATCTTCATGCTTGACCAATTTAGAGTGAGTACCAAACAACGGCAACTAGATTAAAGTTAAATCAATCTGTAGTTAATGGTGACAGATTACATTCATTCTGCTGCATTAATGACCTGCTGAGTGCTACTTTTACATGATGTAAAACAATAAATGATTCTGACTGCAGTGAGAAGAAGTATGGATATGGATCATGACACAATGGTTGAGTCATACTTCATATGGACTTATAAAAGGAGAACTCGCTACGCTTTGAGTAAGGAAAGGAAAATGTTTGGTGATAAATACAGCAGAGTTTTTTTTACCTGTCCCATGTTCCACTGGGTCTGCTGGCCAGGCTGCATGGTGTACATGTTCTGTGGGGGCACAACGCCTGCTGGCATCGCTCCGGCCTGCGCTCCCATCATTCCCGGCGCCAGGCCCATTACTCCCGCCTGGGCGTTTCCCATAAAGCCGTTGGGCATCGTCATGCCAACCATCATCCCAGTGTTCTGGCCCATCATAGCCCCCCCCTGGCCCATAACTGCGCCCATCATGGTGGTGGGTGGCATGGGGCTGCTCATAGCTGGGAAGGCCTGGAAGTTAGCTTGAGGCTGTGCCGGAAACTGCATCTGCGATGTACCGATGAACATAGCAGCTGGAGGGAGACAGAAAACATACACAACAAATGAAAAGCACCCTTACTGGGGCTTACACACACAAACAACAACAAAGCGCAGCTAGCACATTCTAACACAAACACAAAAATTTGGCAGGAAAAAAAAAGTACACAAACCCACACAAAAGCCTGCAGACAGACCCAAAATGAAATGCAGTCAATGTCTGCACTAATATGCAGCCCCAGGCCAATTCCTCTCAAGTGATCTTTGAGATGAAGGAGGAAAAAGGAGGTGCACTGGATAAAAGGGCTTATTAAGAGGCAACTTGACAGTGGAGAAATGGCAGAGCCTTCATTTGGAGGCTGAACTTTTGGGGAAATGTACTCTTTGAAGAGTGCTATTTGGAGCCTGAGCTAGGCAGGAGCTTTAAACGGCGTTCAGTAGTATCACAGTGCTGAGTCACGGGAACACTTACTGGCTAAATTATTGATTCGCACATTAAATCATGGACCTAAAGGTTGGCTTATGCTTCCTTCTGAACAGGTTTCCGAAGCCTTTGGAAGGTCGGAAAAGCACTTTGCCCTTTCCAAAGTGGTTTTCCGACCTTCCAAAGGCTTCGGAAACCTGTGAGGCAAGGCAGCTTGGAAAATTCACTCTCTGAAGCAAACATCCAAATGAGCCGAAGTGGTTGGTCAGTAGCTATGTATGAAGGAGGGTTGGGATTGGCGAGAGGGATGAGGGAGATGTTGTCTAAGATGCATTGTTGTGCACAGGGGCGGTTCTACAGGGCCCCCCCCCCGAGGCCAAAGCTAACCTAATATTGCCTAGCTTCACCGGCAAAGCTCGCAAACCCAATAGTTAGAGTGTCTAGTCTGGTTTAATTATCAAAGAAGAATCCATTTAAAAGTCAGAATTGCCAGGCAAAGGCTCTACAGTAATTGGCTCTTTCAGAATCTTGGGTCACAGTTTTATTTATTATAAATCTACTTTAAGTCATATATGGCTTATTTAACTTGTTGTTGCCTTGATATTGCTTCACAAGCAAGGGTAGTGTAGGCTAATATTTATTCCTAATTATGCGATTATATATAGTCTCCCTCAGATGAGGTGCAACATCTCTGTCAAAGCTTGTCACCATTTTATTTGATCAGACAACAAAACATGTGCCTTCACCTATTATTACTTGCTGTTTACTACCCCACACCACTGTTTGATGGACAGTCTGCAAACTAAAATCCTCCTTTTGTTCTAAAAAAGCATCAATGTCCCAGGCTTTCAGAAATTTGTTTCGTACGGTTTTCAAAAGCATTTCTGACAAAGCATAGACCACAAAATCACCATAAAAGATGGACTCAAATGTTCCTTTCATGTACGGACGCACACGCACGTACCTTAAACACCATCAAAACCCCTTTTCATGGTCTCCTATCTTTGTTTTTCTCTTTCTAACAACTTTTTTGTGAGAACGGAATTCTCTGAAAAACACTGGTGCTTCATTATAGATGCAGGTCTCTTGAGTTAATGTTTGTGAGAGGAAAGGCATGGGGAGCAGGGTGCGTGGTGTGGTGTGTAGTGTACCTTGTGCAGGTTGCTGTGGGACAGTGCTGGACCCATACAGGGAGAGAATAGAGTCTTTGGAGAGGGGTTTCTTGGTGGAGTCCTCTGCTTTGCTGCTGCTGTTCTCACTGAACAGGTCGAGATCAGGCTGGGCTGGAGCGACTCCTGCTGTGCCTGCGGTGCCCGTGGCAGCGCCCACACCAGAGCCCGCTGCTGTGCTCCCAGCTGCCTTAGTGGAATTGACCTGCACAGAGCAGAGGACATGATTCGCTCAGTGACACTGCACTAGAACCTGTAAATAGACACACTATGATAACAGTGTGCACCTGAAGCTATTCATCTGTATACGCATGGAGTCAATCTGGGGGTCTTAAAAGAACAGTTGCCTCAGTCCTTCTGTCCATAAAGCACACCCGTCAGTGTCACTGAACACAATATATAAACGTAAGAAATTCGATTACATTGATGTATGAATACACACGCACCTTTTTGTACCCCTAATGTATCCTACACTAGCTCGGAGCAAATGTCCTTGAATAATGCTTCATCTTGCGATAACTACTGGTGTGAAGCCTGTGACTGACTCACTGTTAGTATTATAGCACCAAAATTATCTTTTTATATGTGTGTATAACAATTATTCGTGTTATGTCGTCTCTGTTAAACGGAGATGGGCGTCAACACGTGTGTGTGTGTGTGTGTGTGTGTGTGTATATATATATATATGAGATTATATTATATATAAAATATATAATCAATCACATACACGTCAAAAGGATTCAATGATTCAGACAATCATGCCGAATGGCAAACATGAGGCTCATTATGAGTTCATCAGTATAATCAAATCGCTGTCATTCTATTTTCACCGCTATTCCTTGTAAACGGCTTTCATAAACAGTTCGTAACAATATTTAGTAATGCTGTATCCTGTATCTTGGCCTTTATTGCAACATATTTTTTTGCCATTTCTATACATTATGCAATCGGTAGAAATTGCCATGGTCTGCAAAGTCATTTAGTAGCTGTACTATTCAACAACAACGACTATGCAAACGTGCTAACAATGTTGTCTACCCCAAATGAAAATGTCACTGCTAATAGTTTACTATAGGTTTAATTAGAATTTATAACCCTAGACTCTTTGCAATTTAAGGTGCTGCTTTTCTATTTCAGCCCCTTGGTTTTACAAAGAGAGCGGTAATGCAGAGGCATAAAAATCCATACATGCAGGTGCCAGATAAGGGTATTAAAAAAATAAAATAAAATTCACATGTAATGTATTTGACCAGCGCCATAATGCCAAAGAAGAACACGTTGGTGTATTTCATTTCCATTGAAGTGTTTGTACATGTAATTTATATTAATGAACATGTAGACGGCATTAGTTGGTGGAAAAAAACTTGCAGGGCTCAAAAACTGAGACAAAGAACTTGCTGACTTGGGTTTTACTTGATATGTAAAATCCGAGACTTGCTTGATACTTGAGGTTAAAAGACTTGGACTTGCTTATTTATATTTTATCACCTGCTGGTACCTCTGCTACGCAGTGCACACACAAACAAATTCAAATCTCTATGGACGGAGCAAACTTTGTGATAAAGTGTGTACAGGCAATGCACTCGAATCCATTTACTGAGTTACAGAACAATGACCAAAGGCTACAGCTCACCAAACTGCTACCAGCAGGACTGAAGCCTCCGAAGCCACATAGTGAGGCCAGACCCTAAAGTAAACATGATTTAGACTTAATAAGGCATACGTTTTTGGTGAGGGGATGGTGCTCTTGCTTGCCAAATGCATTTTTCTAAATCCCCACTGAAGGTAGCATACTAGGCATTCTCTGGTAAATGATACCCAGCCAAGTGCTGGCTGTGATGAGCTTTAGGAGTCATCCCATTTCTTTGCGAACTTGTCAATAATCACAAACTCCCCAATGCCTAAACATGATAATTACATGCCCATTGCATATTTCTATCTTTTTGTGATTCTTGCTGACTGTGTCAAATGAGTAAATCAACAACCAGTGGTCAAGTGCCTGGAATTGTAGACCATATTAAGGTGGGAGACATCTAGCTACCATATACGCCAATGCTTAGAATTCTTCTATCACTGCTTAGCTTCTCTGCATCCTGTCAAAAAGACCCAGTGTTGTCTTTACCTAGAACCTAAAAAGCCTGAAGTGAATCTTAACAGAAAGGTATGGGGCCCTCTGTCTGTGTGTGCACAGTCTATGCTTTCAACTCCATCTCCATTCAGTCATTTATGCTAAAGCAATTTACTTCTCCATAAAGACAGGTGTAACGCAATGCCTGTCAAGAGCTGCGCTGTAGCTTTGAGGCTATGCTATGTAGCTAATTATTATACCTTTCATCATCTACCGCTTTCCCACTAGCTCATCACTCAAAGGCATGAAAGCAAAAGTGAGGCTATGTAACATCATTTGGATGCAAATGATCAGAGCAAAAACAAAAGAAAAAACAGCTTAACGCCACTGCTAAAGGCCCAATAAAAGACAGCTGATGAACATAAGTCATTTGAGGTGGCAAATAACAGAAGGGGTGAAAAGGTAGAGGCTCATACGCTCGGAGTGCTTGGTCACACCTCAGCTCTCCCGTTGCCGCAGCTGCAGGGCTGAACGGGCACTGTGGTGTTCAGAAGGCTGGAGAGGCAGCTCTGTCCTTTGGAACAGTGTGTGAAGGACTGGCGCGTGTGAAGCAGAGTTGGAATAATAGCGCTTTTCTACCCAACAGCACTGCACGGCACGGAGCGGCAACAAATCTGAACCCAGGACGATCCGTCTCTTGGCCGAGTACGTGTGCCGGTTTTCACATAATGGTACTCGTGAAAGTAGGTAGAGTTCTCTGGAGGATGTCGGGTGGTCGCGATTGATAGGCACGAATAGTAAAATGCAACTCTAAACTACTATTTGATGTTAAAATGTGCGTGGCTCTGCTGTGTGTCTCCCTCGCAGGGAAAACCAATGAGCATCAGACACAGCAAGTTTGTTTTAATGCTGCGTACGCACCTAAACACAAGTGTGCCAATACTTTAATCTTTAGTGAAAATACAGAGAAGGTTGAGTGCAAACTTTATCAGACAACATTCAAATACAATTTTCTCTGGCTGTATCTCAAATAGCGTTCTACTGTGGCGATTGCGTTTGACCAATCAATAGTCTGTACTACAGTCAAGCCGGAAAGTCTGCACACCCTTTTCACCTTCTCCACGTTTCATTACATTACAGACTTATTCTACAGTA
>JAOUQW010000038.1:14961063-14977365 GCA_028565825.1 Olivaichthys viedmensis | reverse complement strand
ACAGGCATTTCTGAAGGACACTTTCATGAATTCTTCAGTCAAACCTATTTGTACATTAATCTCTAAATCTGTACAATTTATTCTTTCAGAGATGGAACTACATTTTCAGAGGGATGAATTTTTGGTTATGCATTACCAACATAGACACGTAAACACGGAGGTGCCTCAGTTTTCCGCCCGATTATGCATGAAAACAGGTTAAGAAAGGTCAAGCAAGTGAAACCGCTTTTTACTGTATTTCTCCAGTGTTCGAATATCAGGTAAAACTACACAAGAATAGCTTTGGTAACACATTCTCTCATGTTTGCCTCATATAATTACATTTACTGTTTACTGACCGAATTCAACAACTGCCCTTAGACTTCCCCTATAAGTAAGTTTAGAGTACGTTCTTTTTCTCGGTACAGTAAGAAGAAACATAAAAAGCAATTGACACTTTTTTCAGGTGGTCATTCACAAGTGTTTCTTCTTTAAACTGACTTCCCTAGAATATGCCAAAAGAAAAAAACCCTAACCCTAACCCATTTGTCATAGCACTGTTACATACACAGACACAAAAAAGATGCGGTTACACAGAGTCTGTGACCCGTCTGCAATGTAGCGTCTCTCCACCTACTTGCTTCTTACCTTAAGGCCCCATCTCCTGAGGCACGCGTGTTTAGGAGTGTGTAGATGTGGCTAGACTGCCTGTGACCTTCCTCTGACCTGCTGGATCTGGCCTTTACGCAAACTCTCTATTTTTGTCTCTCTCCTTCTTTCTCTACCTCGCTCTCTCTCTGTTAAGAGCCTCTTCAGGCCAGAGGGAGCGAGTGGCTGTGACAGAGACCGTTTATTCACAGAGGTAGTTTACACCCTGAGTTTTAAATGGACAAGTCAGTAACACTTTTTCGTGAACACGGCTAACATTTTTGATTAATAGCTTAATAAATTCTCTGAGATATTACTAACTCCAAATTAGAGACTCTCTATCCAGTCCCCAGGACACCCAAGTTGTTATTTTCTTTTCCTGACGAAGACAGTCAGCATTCTGCATTCAATTAATAATAATAATAATAACTGAAGTCTGTAGAATGCTGACTGTCAGGTCAGGAACAGAAGATAACAGGTTGGACTGGATAGAGAATCTATTATTATTATTATTACATTATTATCTTAGACATCGCTGTGGGGAATATTCATTCGCCCATTTATAACACTCCTGTAATCTCTCTAAGCTCTTTTTTTGGGTAAACCAGTGAAAAGTGTATTGCAAAAAAAAAAAAAACATGATAAAAACAAAAGAATGGCTCAATTTCTTGACCCTGATAACATTTGGACTGGATAAGGGGTCCTGGGGACAGGGATGAGAATCACTGTAAGTGGGTATGTGAGAAAAGTGTGTGTGTGTGTGTGTGTGTAACATACAAAAAAAGATACTGATTAGAAAGTAGTTCAGTCCCTTTGTACCGTGATGGAGAGGGAATATGGTTATCTAGTTTACCTTTACCAATAACGAACAACAAACTTTGGGTTTGGGATTCTCAACAATTAACACAGACATGACACAGAACAGCACAGAAAACCCAGCACAAAGCACAGCACACGGCACACTACAGTACCTCCAGTTTGTTTTTCTCGGCTGCTTGTGAAGAGGGAGAGGATGCCGAGGGCAAAGCAGCATCAGAAGACTTCTGCAGAGAGCCAAGAAGGAGACAGAGGGACACGACGAGGAAGTCAAAATAAAAGGTTTGCGGTGGGCAGGGGCAAATAAATTGTGTGAAAAAGTGAAAGACAGAGAGATAAGCACAAGCAGTTGAAGATAAATCTCGATTATTGCACAGTAAGGACACAGATTCCCACACACATGCACTATTTAATTACTCAGCCTATACAAGCATGCACACACATGCACAGAAACACTAACTCCCAATGCAATGAAAGCAGAATAAACCGCTCAAGGAACTGATTGCAATTTAATTAAAACTCGCTAATAAATAAACCAGCCATTTTTATATAAAAAGCCTTGGAGCCTTTTTGGAAAATATCCATTAGACTGTTATCTGGTATCTGCTATGGAGAGTGATACCACTCGGTCTCTCCCTCTGCCTGTTTGTTTGGGGTGTCTTCCTGCACTGTTCTAGGGCTGGATAGATGGTCCTTTCCTTCCACAGAGCTCCACAAAGGGTCTTTTTCCATTGCGTGGGGGAACAAGTGGGGTTGGAGGAGAGCCAAGAATTTCACTGTACCTCCATATGTTCACCCAGGTGACAGAACAAGAAGGATTGAAGAAAAGAAGAGCAGCTACTGCATGGGAGCAGGGTCCAGAAAAAAGCTTTTCAGTCATCCAAGTTATTTAGAATGTCTTGTAGCGTGAAGTCAAGACAACTGAACTTGTGTTACAAACATGAAGACATTTCGCCACTCATCCGAGGAGCTTTCAATCAGGAAGAGTTAAACAGATACAGTGCAAGAGTCTGAAAAGAAAACGGAAAAGAAAGCCGGAGAAAGGAGGGGAGAAAGACCGGGGAAACTAATTCTATGGGGAAAGTGAGGGACCGAAAGAAAGATGACCCTTCCTTCTTTGTTTCAACAGCAAAGTGGCGCTGTCAGCAGCATGGGTCCACAGAGACAGAGTAAAACAAGCAGGTCCATTATGGCGCTGTTTAGTGTGCTGCTGTCCAGACTGGGCCATTACCTGCTGATGGATTCTGCTCATAATCCTCCTTTATTGGGTTAGCATCAGCACTACACTACGCTGCTGCATTAAAGAGCCGATAACCGATATGCTGCAAAACTTCTCCCCTTTCCACTACACCTTTTAGTAAGACCTCTATCAGGGGAAATAAGCAGCAAAGTGCCCACTAGAGGAGATGGAAGCGGACCAGGCAATATGCAGCGACAGCTATCATCAGAGAGAGCTGAGGACGAAGCATATCACCATCTCAATCTTAATGCAATCTGGGAAGCAGCAAAAGGCCTCAGGTAATTGGGCTCCCATCTTCTGAGAAGAGCTGAGCACAGCCGCAAGGGGCCAGAGGTGGCTGGCTCTCTGCTAGGGCGAGTAATGGAGAGCGTACACATCAATGCTAGACAATACAGCCCGGTCAATAGTGGTGGGACGAATAGGAACCAGATGATGATGGCAGGGTCAAGGAGCCACTGCTCAGTCCATCAGTAAGAAAGCCAATTACGAAGTGAAGAATAGAAGAGCAAATCTATATTCTTATTATACATGTTCAGAGCTCACACACATGTACGCAAACACACACCCAAAGCAAGCTCAAATGATATGAAGTCTTTACCCTGGTTATAAGAATCAGTTTTCAGAAAAGTCATCTCTAATTCCCCAGTCACAATTGAGGACTGCACAAGTTTCCTTCACAAGGTCAGTCAGCTAATGCTAAAATCAAGCTGGACTTACAAAGGTTTTTAATCATCAATATGAGAAATATCCTCCCGAGTCATTATTTTGTGCTATTTATATTCAATTCGAACAAAGCAATAAAAAAATTGCCAACTACAAAAGGAAGAAAAAGATAAAAGGGGGAAATGTTAGGGAAAAAACTGGTACATTTATTTTTCAAGGCTTTGCTCTGCTGTCTGTACACACAATCATTCAAATGGCAGCAAACCAGCAGGGAGAGAACATGACATCACTGCAGTGACTTACGATAAGGCTTTTAATATAAGATGCTATTTACTCCCCTACAAAGCCAGACAACATTTATTTCCTGTTGCACAGCCTCTATTTATGTTGACATGCTGGAGGATGGAGAGGGTTTGAATGGAAGTGAAAAGAGGAGAGACTGGTACAGTAAAACAGGAGCTCCTGGCAGCGCTGTAAGGCTGCTCTCCATCTTCTGCCAATGCAGATGTGCAGCACCACACCGTGCAAGGCTTTTGTTTTTTTGGCCCAAATGACAGAGGCTGCCTCTCATGTGGCTCCATTTCACGCCTGGCTTTCATGCCTTAATCACATCAGTACTGTGACATGATGGAGAGCGTACAGGGTGCCAACAACTAACGACCAAAACCCATCTTGGGTAGGCTGTTTTCTACCAACCAGGGTCTGAGGCGGAAGATTTGTAAACAGTATGTGTAAAGAGGTTTAGGACTGGTACAGAGTACGTGTCCCAGACGCAGACTGATGCAGCTCACTGAATTCACGCAAGATAACCCTACAAATCACCAACAGCTTAACAGACAGACTATTATCCAACAAAAATAAACCCTTGAAGCACTGAGAAGAAAAGATAAAAACACATTGTTCTGGTAAAACAAACAATTAACTCTTCATATCAATTTGTGAAGCAAAATAAGGCATTGTAATTGTTCATAATAATTTCTAATAACTTAATAATGCAACTCAGAAATGTTTTTTTTATATATATATATTTTTTTTTTCTTAGTAAATTGTTACAAACAATAAGTAAACACGTAATAAATCTCCAGGAATGAACACTCATAAGATTACAATGAAAATGTCACTTGCTTGTGTCAAACACGTCAACCACGTTTCAAATGAGAAAGCTCACAGATGCTTTGCGTGAATTATTATCCATTCCGAACAGATGCAGCTCCATCACTTACGGTCTGCTTTTTTTACTCTCTGCAGTTCTCTCTCTCTCTTTTGCTCTCCTCCCCACCGCCCTTTCCATATCCACCACAGTGCAAAACGCCTTAAACTGATAGCAAGTTTGTTTTAAACAATTCATTTGCATATAAAAAAGTGCTGCAGCGTAGGCACACAAGGCACACTTGGAACTCCGACTGAAGGTAGCACTTTAGTTCCATTGAGGAACACACACACACATTTCCACTCTCTCTTCATCTGTTTTACTCTCTTGAACACTCTTTCACTGAGGAGAGGCTAAGGCTTGTTTCTGGTGCAGTCCAAAGCTGCATGAACATAGTGATGGACCTCGTGTTTCCTTGAGCTTCAAAGACTTTGGATTGGTGTAAAATCACAACATCTACACTAAGAGCACTTTCTCACCTATTAGTCCATTTGCTGAGTGTGAATCAGAATGAAATTGACTTTTGGCTGGTTTGCTATTTGGTTTCATTCGGTTCCACACCGCACATAATTAACCGAACCTAAGGCTGAGGGGCATGTGGGGAGGGGCGAGGCTGAAAATGCACTCGGAAAACACTTTTATTCATTGGTCAGAAATGCACCGATGTAAAATGTAAACAAATCTTTGGTAAGCGTGTGTAACAATCCTATTATTATATATCAAATTATAGCATTTCTCCCAATTTAGTCATAGCTAATTTCCACTCGCTAGCCGAGTGTCCCCTATTACACGCCCAACATATTCCACTACCACTTTCATTAACTCATTACACATTTAGCATTTATCAGTTTCCTTTAACTCTAGTTATTAGTGTTATTAAATAAAAAGATGTTTTCCCAAATCAGGCTAAACGCTTTCTCTCGCCATACTGCACAAATGAGAGACTTTTTAACCAACCAATCAGAGCGCCAGACAGTTTAATAACATTTCCTAAGCTCTAGTTTCTCTAGCAAATCCTGCGAACAGAGGCCTTTTGAACATGACCTTTGAACCAGCACACACACAGCTGAACCAGAGGTGCAGCTGCAGCCTTCCAGCTGTATGATGTGCGTTTGAGGCCTCAGTGATCTGCAGACTAGGCAGCACACATCAGCTACTTCTGTTTGACACTTCACTGAAACGCACATAAGGGACAACACCATCATTCGACATTCAACTAGTAAAACACATACCACACACCTTCATGAGGATGAAATAACGTATAGTTGAAACGGCCGTACTTACAATAGAGTCAATGACTGCATTTTTGTCGTAGTACTTCTTCTTCTCATACTTGTCCCTGATGAAGAACTCCACGGCTCTGAAAAGCTGTTAAGGAAGAAAACTCTGGGGACAAATCACCTGTAGTGCATACAGAGATAAAGCATGCACACACACACAGTGTGCATTCAAATTTCATTCTTAATTAGAGTAGACGACTAGGGGACAGCGACTGTGGAAGTGTATGGCCGAGCCTGCTGAGACAGTCGGTTATCACACCATCACCTAAACACAGCTCTCCCTCCATAAAAAGTTAGAGGTCGGCTCAAACCTCCACCCACTCCCATGTTACAAAGTTTGAAGGCCCACTTTATCTTTGGTGGTATTCTCGCTGTGGCTAGCAAGCTTTAATTGGAATCTTACACTTGTTAGTGTGTAAACTCCTGCAGGTCTGGCTTCTCTTCTGAGTCTTCGTTCTCCATTCTCATTAGCTGCACCAAAGTCAAGACTTTTACGCTGCCATTGGTCCCAGTGAAAGAGGGAGGGAGAAAGAACAAACAGTAAAAGGGAAGACAACAGATGAAAATATGAAATATGAAAAGGAGCATGAAGTTGGAGAAGACCCCAGGGCTCTGATGCCTCCCTGATCCCCTAGACGAATGCAAGAGCCACACACACGCTGCTGAGAGATCACAGAACAAATAAACAGGCACACTGATCATGCCAGACAAACACACACACACATAGGGTTAAATAAATAAAGAAACAACAAAATAGAAAAAAAGAAAGCGCAGAAAAGAAAAAAAAGAAAGGGAAAGAAAAGAACAGAAAGAAAAGAAAGCAGAGCTCTATACATATACGTAAAAATGTCAGAGAACCAATCGCCATGGCAATATTCAATCCAAGCAGCATTCATGTGAACAGTGGGGTGAGAAAACAGCTGATTCGGTGACTGTGCAAAGAAGGAAAGAATAGGGGCTGCAAAATGGGCAAATCTAAAGCCCTCCACATGCCTGAGAAAGATTGGCAGAAAATTACTACTCTTTGTGCTAAAGGGAGGAAAAAACAAATTAGGAGCTCTACCCTGCTTAGCCTCGGCACTGCAAACTGGGAGATAGCGAGTCATCAAACAAGTATCAATCCCCTAACTGCAACTGCAATTATTTAAAAATCACTTTGATGGGAAATTTTGATCTTGTACTGAATAAACTGAGTGGAAAAACATTTTGGGTCTTCTGTGCCATTACATTTTCAGAGAGAATTAGAATAGCTGAAGATATTCAAAGCAGGAGGTAAAGCAAATGTCATTTATGACAGTCAAGTGTCACTTACACATCCAGAAATTGGATACAAGAAACAGCCAACTGAGATTATTAAAAACTGACAATCAGATTATGAACACAATACAGTGACCTCAATTTAAAGTCCTGCAACACAAGGACAGATCCGTCCCTCAGCTAAAGTTCAAGTCTAAATTCATTAACACATACCAACACCTCTTACGCCTGAACCTAAACCTGAATACTAGAATAAAAAGTACAAAATACTGTACTACATAACCGTGCCACTGGCTGGAAGCTCAAACAGAAACACAAAATAAAAACGCTTATCCAATTTTCTGGCTCTAAAAAAAGAAAGAAAGAAGAGGACAGCCAGTTGCTTAATTATATATGAATTAATATCTAATAATTTAATATTAATATTAATTAATTACATATTGCACAGAATACATGCAACATGTAAAACAGGTCTGAACAGAATACTGACAAAACAACAACTGGGTATGGGACTCATGCCAGATAATTACTTTCATCCAGTTCACCATGTTGTGCTTCACACATTAAGTCATTAGTGATATTAAATTTTTATTATTATTAATTTATTGAATTCCAATACTGAAGCGCAGAAAGCAAGAGAGAGACAGCTCATTGTTATTATTCATTAGAGACTCCTGTCTTCTTTAGTGAGCACATCTTTACTTATGCTACCATTTAAATGAAGACTCAAAGGCCAAGAACTGCATAAAATAGTGTGAGCGTGTGTGCAAGAGACAGGCTAGAAAAACTGCTAAAGAAGGAAAGGGAAGAGAGAAGAAAGCAAACAGGGAGGAGGAACAAGAGTGATAAGAATAAAAGAACCGCAGAGAGGAAGAGAAAAAGCTAAAAACAGATTCAAATTAGAGTGACACTGACAAGGAACGTGAACAAATTCATCTCTATCCACTACAGAAAGGCTGCTTTTTACCAAATTTCTTCTCTTGGCTCTTCTACGCAACGCTCACATTAATGTGGAAAATTCTGCGATTAGCGGGATTCATTAAAAGCAAGGGACGAGGAGCAGAGGCAATGTCTGGCAAAAAGAAAAAAGTCAGACACCAGATAGGAATCTCCGTTCGGAAAACCCTACACCTTTGACCTTTGATAAAGCAAGTTCTAAGCTTCACCTTCCCTATCCAGAGGAATCCATTTTGACAGTTAAGAATATTGTACTTCAGCGGTCAGCATAGAAATGAAGCGATTTCCACACGCGTACCAAACACCAGAGCACAGATAAGCAGGGCGCTTGCCAAGGAAATTCAATTAAAGTGTGCAAAGGCTCCAAAGAGGAGAATATAGAATTAGTTGGGCTGCCACACACACCCAATTAGGCCAGTTGTGTGTGACAAGCTGGAGGAGGAAAGGCAATGCCCAAGAAGACACAAAGAGAAACAAACAAAGGAGAGCGCTGTTGCTATTCCAAGCATGAGTGTGTGTGTGTCCTTCCTTCACAGTTTGCAGGTCCAATCCAAGGTGAAAGAGTTAGCAGCAAAAGTTGGATGTCGCTTTGCATTAAAATACTGTAAAATCCCATGTAAGGCACTTGTATCTGAGCACTAAATCGAAGTGAGGAGTGTCACTAGAGACTCTAGCTTGCTTTAGGGCACTGAAGTGTTCCTTTATATAGTAAAAAAAAAAAAATAATAAAAAAATTTAAAAAAAGAGTGGTGGATACAGCTTGTAACTTTACTGGCATGATTGTTTTGTAATGATATGGCCAAATTATTACATATATAAAGCATGATGATTAAAACATTAAGAGACAGCAACAGGGCTGTCAAAATTCCTTTAAAATTGCATTCAATTTGAATTACTTAAATATGATATAATGGGTCTATTTTTTTATACTACCACAGACAGAACAAACATGAGCAGCAGCTCTACACTATGCGTTCGTATCACAAACCATGCAAGGTAAAAAACCTTGTTGCTTTAAGCAAAGAAAATAAGGCAATCTTGTAATTTTATCATAGACTTTAATGCTTTTGTTTATTTACCCACAGTAATGTTTTCTTGTCACTGATATGTAGCTTAAAATTACAGTTTTGCTGTTACCCTCCATCCACATAAAAATCTGCCATTTTCAATTCATCTTTGCAGATTTTTTTTTATTAATTAAGCCTCCACCACAGTTATGGCAAGACCCAAATAGCGTTCTATTCACTGTATATGCTCAATGCATAGGGTATAACATAATGGTGTTCTATTACCTACATAGTGCACTACATGACCAATAGAACACTATTTGAGATTCAGCTACAGAGTGACTACAATAAATGTTGGTTGGAAATGGTTGCCTACAATTGACCATATATTTAATTGGGAAACATGCATAAATAAATAAAAAATATATGGGAAAATTAAGTATGCAGTTATTCAGACCATTTTCTTTGAGTAACAATGGTCATCTGGCCAAAAAAAGACCTACATTAGGTGGTTAAAAGTGGAACACAGGCTCTTAAGCATTCAAATGTGGATTTGTGTCTTTGAATACATAAACACTTTGAAAAGTCAAACAGTATTTGAACAGTACTGGAGTTTGTTCTGACGGTCATATTGCTCAAGCACACCCGGTTCAGCTCATCAGTTAATTACTAGGTTTAGTAGGTGTGTTAAAGCAGGGAACTCGCATAACCATATAGGACTGTAGTTGACCATGGCATACACCATCAAGTCTTACAACACACCTTGACTAGGCCTCTTGCAGCATACCAGATTACAAAAGAATATAATATCACTAACACACACACACACACGAGAGGATACTGGTCGGTTTGTGGCCGTCTGAAGTTGTCTGGCAGATGGCCTTCGTACAGCTGTCTGGCCTTGGTGTTGCCCATGCTCTGCACACTCTGAATAGCCACACGAGATGTAGTAAAAGAAGAGATGGAACAAACAGTCATAAAGAGGTTCAGACTAACACATGCAAGCTACGCGCACACACAGTCATTTTTGTCAGAAGCAAAATACTCTGGGTTTGATGGAGCTCGTCGCAAAACAAGTGAGGAGGAAAAAGCGGTCACGTAATTACTCATCAGGATTCAATCAATCATTAAACCTTCAGTTAGTGTTCAGAGAGGAGATGCTCTCTTTATGCTGCTCAAAAATGCTTTTAATAAAAGCAGTTATTCACTTATAGCCAATGCTGTTTAGGGCACTGGCTTTCAAACCCTGGGTCACAACCAGCCAAATTTTGAAACAAAAATTTGATATTTAAAATACAAAAGCTAGATTTGCGTATCTCTGGAACACATGGTGAACAAATAGTGAAAGGTTTTGTTCATGAGAGTTAACAGTACCATCCTGTTTAAGCCAAAGTATATAAAGCCAAAACATTTAAGTCACTCATTGTAACAGTATAATTTATTCAAACAGTTTTAAATGTAAATATGGTGATGCTTTTAAAAACTTAACCCAGGTTAGAGAAAGCTCCAGAAAGATCAGACAGGTCCAATCATTAAGTAGGTGATAAACACGTCAATATTAAGTGATTAGCATAACTGTTTAACTAAAACTCTTCACATGCCATATAAAAGGTAACCTTTATAAGGTACGTGAAAGGCCATGGAGAACGGTACCTGCATTTGCTCGGGAGTCCATTGGTCCAGGTTGACTGATTTGACGCGGGATATGTGCACTCCCAGGTTCCGGTGGATTCCAGCACACCTGATGCAGATGAACACACCAAGGTTCCAGGAGGCCCACCGAGGTCCTGCACAAAAAGAGGAAGAATCTCTTATACCACAAATCTATCGATGCTCTTCTACTTCTCTTTCTACTTTGCCTTAGGTTTGCACATGGAAGTGTCATAAGAATGTACAAACAAACATCAAACGCTGGGTGCAGAAAGCTACTGCTGACAGATTCTTTCACTCAACCACTGCATCAACAGGGTACTGCCCTTGAAATAAACCTTCCCTTACCTACAAGTTACAACAACTTCAGCAAACACGCTGCACAGTATTACAGTTACATTTCCACCAAATTCTTTCCCAAATAGGGCGTTTTTCTGAACTGGACCAACGGAACTTGGTGTTCAAGTTCATTTTCCACCAACTTAAAAGGGACTGGAACGGTCGCTGTCTGATCAACTGCTTGGCTAACGGAAATTACTGACAAAAAGGCTCACAGGAAAAGGAAGAGAAAAAAAGAAAACAAATCTATACAAAATCAAAATTATTTTAATTAGAAATCTATTTTAACAAAACTATGATGAAACTAACACAACAAGGATGTTATCAATGCACCAAAAACTTCAGTGAGGTCGCACCCAATACAATCAAAAAACAAAGGTATTTTTGTTTGGTTGGGTTTGTCCCTTAAAACCCTAATTAGCATAATTAGCTTCTTACTACACTGAACAAAAATATAAAGGCAACACTCAACCATTTCAAAGATTTTATTGAAAATAAAATGAATAAATGGAAATCTGACAACTGAAATGGATTAATTAGGCTCTGATCTATTCATTTTGACTGATTTGGGGATGCAAATATGCCTCCCTTGGTCACAGATAGTATTAAAAGCTTTTGGTATATTGGTAAATGCTAATTAAATGACATCTTTAGTATCAAAAATAATTTTTGTAACATTTGAAACCAGGGGCTTTTGACAGCACAAACAGCACCACGGAACCAGACTACTGTGTGTCGATTTCTTTAATAAATTTTTTTTTTATTCTGTGCTTGTCTATGTACATGGTGTAGCCCGTTGTGTGCGGTATGCATAATCTCAGCTTCAGACGCTCCGCCCACGGGCCACAGAGCGTCCGATATCTTTTGTACACTTTTCTGGCCACAAGCTTCAGGACCTTGGAAGCTTGCAATCTGATTGGCTCAGATTGTTTGAGTTTAGTTTGAAACAGTTAGTGGCGAGTAAACACGATATTTTAACGTTTGCGAGGCTACGGAGAAAAAGGTCTGTGATTTGTGGTCTGCAATGTCAATCAAATGGTCTCTTTTCTAGCGAAAGCTAGAAGTCTGGCTTGCGAGACTACGGCATAACAAATCAGCAATGAACAGTGCTGCGAGCCCCCCCCCCCAAGTACCTTTAGTTCCTGTTGGTACCAGTCTTGAGCAGGTATGAAAAATAGTACAACTGGAACCATTGGTACTCAACCTGTGGCCAATGGAAAAAGCCCGTTTTTTGGTGGCAAAGTTTAAAACCAAAGTGCTTTCCAGTTGATAAAACAGGTTTGTTCCTTCACCAATTCTCCACTTATACCCATCTCACACATTCCTCATACAGTCCTCAATCAGCACAACACATTCAACAGGTACTAAATGCCAATCTATAAAACTACGTTTTAAGCTTAGATTTAAATACAATCACTGATGATGCCTGTCTGATGTCAGCTGGTAGGCTGTTCCAGAGTCTCGGTGTAGCAACCACAAAAGCACGATCACCTTTAAGCTTAAGACGAGACCTTGGAACGGACAGTAGTTGAGAAGCTGACCTTAGAGATCTTGAGGGAGCATACAGGGAGAGCATGTCCACAATGTAGGTAGGTGCGAGTCCGTTTAAAGCTTTAAAAACAGTCAAAGCCACCTTATATTGGATTCTGTAATGAACTGGGAGCCAATGTAGAGATGCTAAAACTGGAGTAATGTGATATCTTTTCTTTATACCGGTTAGTAATCGGGCTGCAGCATTTTGTACTAATGTAAACGAGCAAGATGCGTCTGATTGACCCCAAGATACAGTGCATTACAGTAATACAGTCGGGAAGTAACAAAGGCATGAATGACTTTCCATATCAGATGGAGTGAGAAATGATTTAAGTCTGGAGATTGTTCTGAGCTGGAAAAAGCTGCTCTTGACCACTGCATTGATTTGCTTGTCAAATTTTTAACTCCGAGTCAAAGATGACCCCGAGTTGTTGTTTTTTTAACCTGTGCTTTAACGAGAGGTTTTAAAAAGCCCAGGCTTTCCTGCAAGCTTTTGGAAAGTAAAGGTGGAGCAAATACCGATAACCTCCGTTTTACTTTCATTTAGTTGTAAGAAACTATTAGTCATCCAATTTTTTATATCTACGATACATTCCTTGAGCCTTTTTTCAGAGCACCGATTACCAAGTTTTAAGGGAAGGTACAGCTGTATGTCATCCGCATAACCATGAAATGAAACATTATGCTTTCGTATAATTTGTCCGAGGGGGAGCAAATATATAGAAAAAAAGGCAGGCCCCAAAATGGACCCTTGTGAGCATGGACATGTCATAGTAGCAGATGAAGAAAAGCATTTTCCAATGTTTACTGAAAATGTCCTGTGTCCAAAGTCCAAGTGACTCACAGATGCAAGTAATTAAAAAAAACAATTAAAAGCATAAACCTGTGCAATGTTCTTTATAGTAATGCAGGTAATTTTGTCTCAAGGACCAGTGCAGTACATGGCGGTCACTGCTCAATCTGATAGAAGTGCGCTTGTGCAAGTTTGAGTTCACTTTAAAGCCTTTGGAAGGAGGGCGGGAGAGAGAGAGAGAGGGTGAGTTGTCGATATTAGCGCTGGGCTAAGAGGCAGGTATCAGCTGCTCGGTTGACGATGGTAGGAGCGCTAAGGATGATGGGCCATGAATTACAAGCTTTGCTGGAAAATGAATTTTTGTGGCTCGGCCACCCATCAGCCATTTTTAGGACACAACCAATGAAGAATACTCCCACTCTCTCACACAGAAAAGCCTGTGTTCGTTGTGCATGGGATTCAGAGGGTGTCTATACTTCCTTTAGCGTGCTTGGCATTGGCCTTCATGCCCACTGGGCAAAAGGAGAGGAGGAAGGAAGGTCCCCATGACCCTGGCACTGTTACCACTCAGCCTCTTGGCAGAACTAGTGTCAGTATCCACACACACATACATACACTAAATCCCATTAGCATAACAAACAGTGCGGTGAGGGTTCTTCATTTTTCAAGCGTGCTCATAACTCTTGCACAGTGCTGCACGATTGCTCAGGATATTAATGACTATCTCAGCACGGTACTCCACCCATCGAACAAAAGAGGAGGACATGGAACGAACAGGCCGATAAGACTCCCGATGCTGCGTAAACTCGGGCAGAGGCGCAGTAATTAGCGAACAGCTCAGCGAGTCTCTTATCTCTCCCCCACCCTAGCTATTATCCAGCCCAATGCATGCGTTCCCGCTGCCACCCACATTTATTAATCTAATAAAGGGCTGGGAGATGGTGTCTCACCTCTGAGCAGCAGCCACTACGTTACTCACCTACCATTAAATGCGTTTCATTAGTCACAGAGGGGAGTGTGGAACTGCTGGATAGCCAACTAATAGAATAGCCACCACACACGGTTTCAGAATGACCTTTCAATTGGGCTTTTACCCATATCCTAATCTGGAAGGGAGCTAGAGTAGGTGTAAGGTGCCCCTGGAGCAGTTGAGGATCTTAATGAAGGGCCCAACAGTGGCAGTCTGGTAATTCTGAGATTGCAGAATCTTAACCGCAAAGTTACCGCTGCCCCTGGTATAACCTTCTTAGATGAGCTCAAGCTACCCAACTACTGAGGTGGGTACCATGTCTTGGGCCTCCTCTTCCCTAGAGGCCAATGTGAAGGAAGGTACCACGTTATCCTCTGTAAAACAAGGCAGCTTGGCTCTTTAGTTGTTTCTGTTTCACCACCTTAGCTGTCTGCCTGTCTCTCTCCCTCTTTCACGATCAGACGTTCTGAGCTGGGTGGACCGAGAGCGGCAGAGTGGAGGAGAGCGGGGGCTCAAAGCTAAGACAAGCCTAACTAACCCGGTCTGATTTCTGACTGCCTCTCTGCACCGCTGCATGAACCAAAGCCAGTCTCAAGTGTCTGGCGAGGAGACTGCTGCTTTCAGACAGGACACGCACACTCTCTCTGTCTATTTGGTTCTTTCTATCTTCCTCTGCACAGCTGGTTGCAGCAGATCCAGAGAGACAGGGGTCAATGCTGCAGTCGCTCTGCACTAGCAAGGACTGTCTAACTAAACGGCAACAAATTACAGAAGAACACTGCATGCATACACAAAACCACACCCCCTTAATAGACAAACAAATGGGGAGGGAGAGAGAGAGATGAACAGAAAGGCAGGCTATATGAAATAAATTTTGAATGGCTGAGCCATGCTACATTCAGGCATTTAAAAAGCACACAAGGCTGTAGTGAACAGCAGGAGAGGGAGATAACATTTTGACATTTGGGACAGTCTGCAGAACCTGGAATATACCCAGATCCCAGAGCTGGGTGGTACTACCTTAAAATGCAAAACTCTGCACACTCGATCCACATGCCAGGAGCTAGTACACCTGCTAGGGATGGGCATTTTAATAACTCCATGTCCTCTAATAACGGCATTCAAATAGCTAAATAATTTATTTTTTTTAAAGCATTCAAGTACCCCAAAAGGAAAGTAATTTTTTTATTGTTATGAATAAACTGACCTGAGCATGAAGTCCCAAAACTGTGTCAGCAAAAATTCCAATAGAGACGTCTACAGCCCATATAAATGGCAAATAGCCAAAATACAAACCTGTGCATTGTGACTGTAATCAAATAGCCAGAATAAACATCAAAAAGGACTATTAGCTCAAGAACGTAAAATAGACTAACAAAATAGTAGCCTCACCTTTTCCAACCTTTTTTTACTGTTGCAAAACTCAGACGTGTATTTCTGTTAACGCTACATTGTTTACGAGTATACGCATGTCCGCTTTTTCAAGCATAAGGCTAGTTCGTAGACAATTAACAACCAGTCCCAGTCTCTGCTGAGACAGAAGTAGCTGGTATTGTTAAGTATTTCCACACAGATATACAGTATATACACACATCCATAATATATAATTATATATGATTTATTTCATTTTTATTCCACATTACATACGCCTTATTTGAATAACCAATTAAGAAAACGAACATTCAGAGTTCGGATATCCAAATAACTCCGTGCATCCCTAATAACTGTGCCCTAAACAATAACCTAAACCAAACACACTTTCTGCCATAAACGACCTATATTCAGTCTTTCTTCTGCTGACTCTTTCCCACACAAACTCAGCACGCAGCCTCTCTGTTTTTACATGTACAAAAATGGAACGCCTGCATCGTTTCGTCAATGTCACCCCAAGGCTACAAGAATGCATTTGTCAAAATAAACAACAGTTGCCTTCTCTACTCTATCTCTCCCATTTCTGTAGCCTTAGTACCCATAGAAATAACAACTCCTCTCCCTCCACTGCCACTCTACACCATGCAGC
>JAOUQW010000038.1:14934245-14945101 GCA_028565825.1 Olivaichthys viedmensis | reverse complement strand
GATTTTCACACACAACAGTCTCTAGTTTACTCAGAATGGTACAATAAAGAAAAAACATCCAGTGAGCAGCAGTTCTGTGAATCTTGTTGAGAGAGGTCAACTGAGAATGGCCAGACTGGTTGGAGCTGACAGAAAGGCTACAGTAACTCAAAAAACCACTCTGTACAATTGTGGTGAGGAGAAAAGCATCTCAGAATGCACAATGCGTCAAACTTTGAATGGAGCCATTTGCAAAGTTGGTTGGGACATAAGTCTATAAATGCAATAATACACAAAAATGTGTTGTATTGTTGGATCGTTAACACACAACTGACAAGGAATCATAAGAGTAGTCATTAGTAGTAAAAAAAATAGTCGCCTGTAGTAGTGAATCCTATTTTTGTGAAATAGTCTGAACATCTCAACTGAATGTTTCAAAGCCACAAATCAGAAAGCTAAGTATGAAAGGAAAGCTAAGCTAATTATCTAATAATATAATATATGAAACTGGAAAACATTTGGAAAAAAATCTAAATGATAAAATTATAGCTACAATATATTATCTCCATATCATTTAATAAAGAAATAATTTTTATTCACATATAGACGTAGAGATGCAGAAATATAAAAAATTTAAATTTACCATATACCTCAAACCCAATCATATAATGTACACTACAAATAAACTGAATTTAAACGTGAATTTAATTTGGATTTTATATGTGCAGCTGTGTTACTTTGTGAGGATTCCAAAGTAAACTTAAAGTGTGCACATAAATTATTCTCTCTTACAACTAAAATTTCTAAATAGGTATGTGTAGAATATACTTTATATAATCTTATTTAAAATTGACTTGCAACACAATTACTCTAACTATAATGAGTTTTTGCTGATCAGTCGTGGGGTTGATAAGCAGCCAAAGTACATTGAATCATCCATTTAGTACTAGATTTATCAATGCTTGAAGTGTTGGTTTAGTTCAGAATAAACCATCCGTTTGGATTTGCCATAAACGGAGGCAAGAATCTCACGTTCACTGTGACCTACATCGTGGATTAATGAATTAGAAAGTACTGTGTATTAATCATTCAGGTTAAAGGGAGGCACTTTTGGACAGAAAACCAGGACAGTTTGTACCTGATATTAAACAATTAAAATCCTATTTACCGATGAAAATGACTAAGCACTGTACAATAGTAATAAAATATTCTTTAATTCCCATTTCTATTTTATTAAAGATTTTTTTTGGTTTGCTCATATAGATCTGGCTGTACAGTATTGTTTTGAACAGGTGCTTCATATTAGTTTGGGTAACCCTTGCCCTGTTGTATCCTAAACACATTTAATACATAATTACATGATTACATGATTCATAAAAAGAACCTCTCGAATTTAAGTCAAGCACTGAACAAAAAGAAATCTGGGACTGGCCAAAGGCAATGCACAGGTAGACTATTTTCACTAATTAAAAAAGAAAAGAAAAGAAAAGACAGAGTGGAATTGAAAACTTGCTCATGCACTAGTTAAGTATTGAGATTAGTTGGAGTGCTGAGCGACACAGCCTCCATTCACGTGTTGTGTCTTTCTTTTTAACTTGACAGTCTTTTACTTGACAACATACTGTATGTCAGTCATAGGTGGTAGAACAATATTATTATCAAATGAGATTTTATTGCTTGATACACTGATAGATACACATGTTGGACATGATAGATACATGTTTGATACATTAATGCTAGTTAAATGTGAGTTAATTTGGCTGTCATTCCAGTATTTTACAAATGAAAAAATTTCCCAACAATGCTTGAGCATTTAACAATCTCTAATCTAGCCAAAATTTTTGTGCAAATTCATGTCTGAGTTTTTTTAGTTTAAAAATAACTGTGTCAAATTTTGTAATAAATGCCCAATATCTCTAAGACCTGAGAATGAGAATTTAAGTCTGGGCTGCAATTAGTTACCCTGATATTTGAGGCAAATTCCTAATAAGGCAATACTCGTATGATACGCAGAATATTACACCATAATGATTACAATTTAAGACAAACAAGACAACAAAATGCTATTATAAAAATCAAGTCAACTGGTTACAATTTTAAACCTTTAGGTTTATCACTAAAACATTTAACAGCATGTTGGGGATAGACGATAAAACATTAAGAGTCTTGAAGAATTACTTTTTTTCTTTTTTTTCAGAACATTGCCCTAAATTATTGCAGTTTAGATTAATTTGGTACAGACACAGTTCAAGCCTAAACTGTTCAGCTCAGGTTGTTGATCCTTTGTGAGCACCTTTCAGTTCATGTGTGCTTTGGGAAACTGATTCTCCAAAATATTTTGACAGCGTGTGTGACAGGGATGACAGATGTGATTGGGAAAGAAGAGTCATTTGATTACCACACTTTTATTAATAGGTAAGATTTCCCCTTATATTTCTTTGTGGCACCATCGTGTAATAGATAAAAGAGTTAACTCCCTTTGCAGTCCCTCTTTGGAGGATGTGCGTTTCCAGAGGTTCAGTGTCATGCTTGTGGTGCATATGAGAGACAGATGACTCACTAGATGAATTAAAGAACAGATTTATTTCCTGAAGTCCAACTCCCATCTCGCACTAACACATGGGAAGGCTCATCTTTTCCTCCCGGCACCATGTGGACTTACTCTGGGCCTGATAGGGGACTTGACACCCATCACAACGGAAGCTGGTCCTCCCCGCTGCTGATGGTGTGTCCGTGCTCTCAAGTGCAGGCGCATCCTGTCGCCTGTTTTATTTGGGGGAGGCTCGATGGGCAGCCGCACTTCCCTTTCCCATCCTGAGCACAGTACCCCAGCTGGGACCTGTTTACTTCACAGAGATGGATGGATTCAGCCCATTCATCCCACCAGCTACTGGTTATTATGTGCAAGCGCCCCATCTATTCCCCTGAGTGTCATTGACTCAGGGAGAGAGGAGGCCTTCACTTCTCCTCCGTCACTGTGGATTAGCTTTCTCCTCCCTGCCACTACGTCTAACCTGCCATCCTCGAATAGAAGAAGATCCACAGAATGGTGATGATGTGGTTTGACTGAAAAACTATACTCTCCTGTATTCTATTTATTCGGTTGTAGACTGTTAAAATGCATCAACAGAGAACTAGAACTCTTTTAAAACACTGATATTATAAAAAAGCTATTGTATAGGTTAAAATCATATTGGTTCAGAAGCCTTTACCTCCCAAAGTAACACATAGGGGATGTTAGTTCACATGGTAGTTAACATTTTGTGTCTTCTTCCAGTGTTTATTAACAAAGCCGCTGGATCGGCATCTCATTATCCAGATGTCTCTATAGCTAGACAAACGTTTGGCAAAGAGGATTAGCTAGACGCTAAAAAATGGTCTTGGTAAAATGTGTGCAGTGTCTTTAATGCTGTGGATCACCTCCTTTAAAAAGAATGGGATAGAGTTATAGGAACAGGAGAACACAGACAGAGAAAAGACGAAATACAGAAAAGAGGAAATAGATGTTAATCAGAACTACACATCTTACAACCCAATTTTGCTTTTTGTTATTTAAAAAAAATATTATTAACACCAAACCATCACCTCCAAATGCTTAAGCAGCTTTGCTACAAATAGAGCCAGTTATTTCTCATTAGACTACTGCCTACAAAACAATAACTTTGGTGCAGCTGAATCAAATCAGTAGTTCCCTTTAGTAGGTCCCGACCGTGTGCTGAGCAACAGGAGACACTACAATCTGTCATCGCACGGTGCCTTCAACAGGTAGGCGTTTTTTGTATGTTTTTTTGTTTGGCCTTGTTCCCCCTTCCCTCATCCCAATTATGCAGTCTACTACACCATAACAAACAGATCCTCTAGCCCAAACGTACAACACAGAAACATCAGCACAGACTGGCTGGTGCCTGCACTGGCCTCAGGGGCCTCACCTCGCACTTAATGATCTGCTCTGATGGACAGAGGCTGTGGGCCAGGGCTTAGTGTCTACTCTGACAAGTCACCTCCATACCAGCACCAAGACACACTACGCACACAATAACCCCGCACACAAACCCCCCCATACAAGCACCAAGGTATGAAGGTTCAGCTGACCAAGGCCATTCAACTGCCCAACACTGAACTCGACTTTAAAATAGTTTCTCCATGCATTTATAATACAAACACTGGTGTACATGACTTTTCTGTGCTGTATCCTTAATTTATTAAAAATCATAAGATTTAGATTTATTGTCACATCCCAGTTTACACAGTTTACACAGGGATAAAAAGTATAGAAGACGGGTGAAATTCTTACGTTGCAGAGCTCCAACAACAAAGCAGTCACTTACAATGAAATAAAATAAGA
Source organism: Olivaichthys viedmensis (assembly GCA_028565825.1). Classification (NCBI taxonomy): domain Eukaryota; kingdom Metazoa; phylum Chordata; class Actinopteri; order Siluriformes; family Diplomystidae; genus Olivaichthys; species Olivaichthys viedmensis. Next base: position 14,940,777 of record JAOUQW010000038.1, on the reverse strand, counting down.
ATAAAGATAAGAATAGAGGTAGGAAAGAAAAAAAGTAAAAATACAAGAGATTTATTGTGTTGCATATTAAAATACATACAAATAGTAGAACTGTATATTGAACTGTGCATATTGATATAGGACAATGGGTACCGGTGTGTAATTCTGGTACATAACAATGAAGTAAATATATCTAATCTCTTGAAATTATTCTGTATAATTTGCAGGATTTGTGTGAATAAATTTATGTATTCGTTACTCTGCTCTGAAAACAAGACTGAAATTTTCAACACTTCAAGCATTATAGCATAGCAGGAGTCTCAGCACTCTGAGAGGTCAAAGGTTATCTCAAAATGGATTAATGTTACAAGAAACAGAAAACACCCATTTTTGGGTGGTAGACCTGATAGTAAAGGAGAAGAACCACAGCAACAAAACTCACAAGGGATCAAGCCTTTAACAACAGCTTGGATAATGGACCATGAGTCATGATCTATGCTGCATCCCTGTACCATTACAGGTTCATCTGGTGAATGCAAATCTGCACTCTTTGAAGGAATCATAAAATATTACAGTCTTTTTTGGCCAACTTGCCATATAAGTGGTAGGTTCATTTTTCTTTTCTGGACAGGACTGCAGAATAAGCTTCTAAGGATAAAAAAGTAGAGAAGAGACAGCCACCACTCGGAAACTGGCCAAACAGAAGCAGGGGCTTAACCTCACTGCACCAGGGCCATACATATAAGTCAGGCAACCAGTGAGAGTCACATTGACAGCAAAAGTTAAACCAAGACAGGAAGCTGGAGTCATGAGCTGCCATGAGTTTCGTGGGATTCTGGAAAATCATTTATTTTCTGTCTAGCACAAAATCTGAGAAGCTGTCGGAGATAGATCTCGAATAAAGTTGGGTATCTGGTTTCGAAAACAAAACACATAAAATATATATTTTTTCCTTTGACACAAAGGATATACTGACAAGATTCACTGAGGATCATAAATATCTGTATAAATATCTAACTGTAAAGCGTATACATTTATCTTATTCATTTTGTTTATTGGAGCTAGCACTTATTTTGTCAGCAGAAGATTCTACAGTGGGCAAGAGGGAGAGTTATATTCTGTTTAGCTGGAGTCAGCACAGCATCACTCAGCCCAGTAAACAGTGTCACTTCCTAACACTGCGCAGACGCCCTTCCACTTGCTTACAGGGGAAACACACTCAGCAGTCAAGTGTCAACACGACCCACGATGGCACAGTAACAGCCACCGATAAGCCTTCCCCCACTGAGGACAGGGAGAGAGTGGGGGATGAGCATGACGGGCTGGCGGTCTGCTTCTTTTATTGGCTTTAATTTAGCAAACTTTACTAAGACATTCACAAAAACAATAAAGCAGTCAATTTGCTGGCAATTAAAATGGCCTCACGTTGGGAAGTCGTGCTTGCTTACGACAACTGCCTGTCCCTCTGACAGGCTGATGATTGATTACCCAGCCCGGGTCGTCTTTATAACGCGATAAGCCAAATTAAACCCTTGACTGCGGGGGCCCATCTGAGGTCTGGCTGGGCAAATTAAATCTCCAGCACTGCTGTCGTTCTCTACTGTTCATTCTCCCTATTTCCCACCCTCATCTCCTCTGCCTCTCTATGCGTGTCATACCAATAGATACTGTCTTACTCGAAAAAAAGGCAACAAAACAGCCTCAATCTCTCTGGTAGCTCTCTTGGGAGCAGCGGGCCAGGTGAGACAGAAGCAGCCACCGAGCTGAGGACATTAAACCATATTAAACGTACTAAAGACTTAATGAAGTTCAGGCAAGCACTGGCACTGTTGACTTTATTAGTTTACACCAGATTAATGGGGATAATCATTTAAGTGATGGAGATGGATTACCCTCTCCAAGCTGGTCTTTGGCTCTGGATCTCTCAGCCACAGTAGACACCATAACAGAGAGAGTGAGGGATCCAGCCTGGGCCAGATCCAGCACCAGCACAGAGGGGAGCATGGCAACCGCCTTGCCGGTTGGCCCATGGATGACGCCGACGATGCCGATGCTGCTGTTCCTCTGCATGGGGCGGCCGATGGAATGCATTTTTTACGCCAGGACGCATTTATCAAGGAACTGTGACTGTCATATCAGTGATGAATTATGCAGCATGAACCCTGAACAGGACTGTTCCATTTTTCATCTCTCTTCTAGAAAAAAAAGAAAGAAACGCCTTTGATAAATGTGCTGCTCGGGTTTCCCGCTGTATCCACCCTCCCTCCCTGCTTGTGCTGTGTGTTTGAATCTCTTCGGAGCTCTGTCAATATTTAAATGTCTTTAGCTGTGTCTCAAATCGCGTACTTTTTGTGTAAATAGTGTGTTCATGCTGGGAAACTAGCGCACTATTAATACCCAGAAAAAGAGCTAGAACCGCCGAGAAATGAAGTGTGGAAAGGATACTTTTTCTTGCTTGCTGGGTTATCATCCTTACAAAAGGACCCTCGAGGAGCCCATGCTAGTTCCCTCATGCTAGTTACCCCATGCTAGTTACAGAATTAATCCATCTGGGTCCTTTAGGTGATGTTTATCTCCTGCATTGATCCCTCTCGGTGAAACACCACCTTATTTAATACTTTATTTTATCAAATTCTTTATTTTATATAGTAATAGTAGCTAATTACCAACCTAGCTAGTTAATTAGCTATTTATGTTAAGCTACTTCAATGATAATCACTCTGTGTAACGCTAGCCAGCTAGCTCCATTTAATACTTTATTTTTGTAGCTATTAGCTAGCTAGCTATTTATGTTTAGCAAGCTAGCTTAGTTTAACAGGGTAAACCTCCAAGGTCAACACACTGCAGACGCAAATTAGGAGAGAAACGTTTTTTGGGGCAGCCATTTTGGGCAAAACGTTACTGTTTGATTCGATGCGTTGCTACCCTACAAACATTCAAGTACTAGATATTCAAGTACATAGTGTAGGAATAGTGTGCATAGTGCGTGATTTGAGACACGTCCTTGTTCATTTTTCAGTCATTACCATAGAAGAAAAGACTAGAGGAAGTTCAACTGTGTAATCCGCATCATTTCCTCCGAAACTCCAGCGTATATGTCGAGTTACACAGAAGGGCATTCAGTAACGAGGGATGGGTCGCTGTTGCTAGGACGACCAACTAGAATACCATAACGTGATTATGCATTATGAGATGTTGTGTCGATTTGTCTTTTGGGAAAATAGCGTAGATTAGATTAGACAATGGCTATTAGGGTTAGATGGCTATTAGATAATGGAATAAAAGATTAAATCAGGATGCGGTCTTGATAAATGAAGTTAAATCCACCCTCGCACTCACGCACACATTCACACTCATTAGGGTTCCTTGGTGGGACAGATGGACGTTCCCTACGTCTCACAATGTCCAGAGATTGGCTTTAGAGATGAATCAGAGCTACTCGATATTTAACCAGATGCCGTTTATTTATTATTAATGATGATTTAATGTATGGACGTCCCTCGTGTCCTCCTCGTCCCTTCCCTCTTTTCTTTTGCTTTTTGTTCTTCACTCTCGTCCCTCGATTCTCAACTGTCCTTTTCTCTTTCCTGTTGTCTTCTTTTCCTTTATTTCGTCTTTTATCTTTCTTCCTTTGCTTCCCACTCTTCCCTCCCATCCCACTGTATTTCCTTTCTTCCCTCGCTCCATACTTTTCTCACTCTTCTCTTTTATGCCTCTCTTTGTCCCCATCATTCCTCTCTTTCTTTCTCACTTCTTTCTCCTTTCTCTTGCGTCTTTTTTCATTCTTTCCTCGCTTCCCACTTCCTCTTCTCACACTTCCCTTTCAGGCCTATCTTCCCTCTCGTCCCTCTTTCCTTTCCTCCCTCGCTCTACTTATCTCACTCTTCCCTTTTATGCCTATCTTCTTGTTCTTCCCTCTCTTTCCTGTCCTTTTTGTTCTCAGAGTGCTGGTAAGTCGATTGTCCCGCTCCATGTCCTCAGCCGCATGCTTTCATTCCTACCAGTTTAAGCTTTACTTCCTCACACACACACACACACACACACACACACACGCACGCACGCACGCACACACACACACACACTTTGCACATTGAAGTTCAGTTTTTTTGTGATTTTAGTGAGCTGCAGTGAGAATGTGGAATCCAGACGGGCCGAATGTCAGACAGTCTTTAGCTTTTACCTATAAACTCTCAACCACTACACCGTACACCTGGTGTCCAAGAGACTGAACTAAATCTCCTTCATCTGAATGACCATAAACATGAATTCATGGCTTTGCATGTTGCATTTTGTCTGAAATCCTTCATTGACGTGTTGCAGTGTGTTTTGGATCATGGTCCGTCCCGCTGACGCCCCCACGTCTGTCTCTGGTCCAGTATGTCTTTTGGGATTTGAAGTCACCTCTCCGTCTTTTCCATTTCATCCCTGTTGGTCTGATAATTGATTATAGGCGTGCGCCTCCTTGTTAGATTGGAAAATTTGTCAAAATTGATAGTGATCAGCTTGTGGGGTTGGGAATTATGGAAATTCTTATAATGGTCTGGAATTCTTTAATAAAGGCCTATTCTCACTGAATATGATGAGATTTTTTTTATTTCTTAATTTCTGCGTTTTCAAAAAATCTCATCAACCAAAACTATATAGACTTTTATCTACACGATAGACGGCTCACATGATGTCAACCTGTCAACACGGCTGCCATTCTAACATTTGAATTTCGCCATGTTTTTTTTTTCAGTTGTTCATGTAGGAGAAGGCTGATAACTTTATTGTCACTGCTGCTGCTTGTGGACTCTGTTTTGTGTTTTGCGAATATTTTGCATGTGTCATTCAATCGCATTGTCTTTGGTGTGAATAGGCCTTTAGAATTCCTGCAAAAAACATGGAACATGTTTGTGCTGGTTTTGGTGCTTTGTGCAGCTCAGCGTTTCATTGATATTTTGCAGCCTTTGGTGGGATGTTCAGTGCATTGACATTAACATTAACACACAGAAGGTGTTCAGTATGCCGAGACAGACGTGGGCCCCGTCGGGGGTCGAACATGCTCAACAAACCCACGCGTGCTTTAGCACTGGTGCTATCTTTATTCCATACACTATTCAAACGAGGGCGACGAAGTGACGGAGCGGCGATGATGAACCTGTGATCGTGTGACCTGTACTTTCTCTCTGCTTGCTCATATTTATCGAAAATGTTGCTAATAAACGCGAACGCAGAAACCGAAGTGTCTCGGTTTGTTTTGTTTGAGAGGTGGGAGGGTTCCCTCTCTTCCCTCTCTTCCCTTTCATCATCCCACTTGTCCCTCTCAACCCTCTCTTCTTTTCCTTCTCTCTCCCAACTCATCCCTTGCTTCCTTTTTTCTTGTCTCCATCTCTTTCCAACTTGTCCTTTGCATCCCTCACTTTACTCTTTTCCTACTCATTCGTCTCTCCCCACTTGTCCCTTTCATCTCATGCCTCTCGTCTTATTTGCCCCCCTTTGTCCACTCACCATGTCTTCCCATTTGCCCTAATTTCCATTTGCCACCTCTTTGCATCCGCTCCCTCTTCCCATTTGCTTCCCTCTTTCTATTTGCTTTCTCTTCCCATCCGCCCCTCTTCCTGTTCAACCCCTCTTCCCATTTGGGCCATTTAATCTTTCGCCCCATGTTCCCATTCGCCCCCCTTTTCCCATTTGCCCACCTCTTGCCATTCTTCCCCCTTTTCCTATTCAGCCCTTTCTTCCCACTCGCCCCCTCATTTATCCCCTCTTCCCTTTCCTCCTCTATTCCAATTTGCTTCTTCTTTCCATTCACCCCTCTCTTTCCATTCTATCTCACGTCCCATTCACCCCCTTCCTATTCCACCCTCTTCCCATTTGCCCCCTCTAACTATTCTCCCCTTCTCTTCCCATTTGCCCCCTCTAACTATTTGTCCCTCTTACCATTTGCCTCTCTCATCATTCTTTCCCTCATTCTATTCACCCCTTCTTTTCCCATTTGCCCCTTCCCATTTGTCCCCTCTTTCCAATTGCCCCTGTTTTCATTCTTTCTCTCTTCCTATTCGCCCCTTCTCTTCCCATTTTCCCCCTTCCCATTTGTCCCCTCTTCCCAATTGCCCCTTTCCTATTTGCCCCCTTCCCATTTGTCCCCTCTTCCCAATTGCCCCCCTTCCCATTTTTTCCCTCTTCCTATTCTACCTGTCTTTCCATTCACCCTGTCTTCCTTTTTGACCCTCTTCCCATTTGCCCCCTCTAACTAACTGCCCCTCTCTTACCATTCTTTCCCTCTTCCTATTTGCTCCTTTTCCCATTTTCCCCTTTTGATATTCTTCCCCCTTCCCATTCACCTCTTTGTTCAAATCCCCCCCCCCCCCCTTCCCCTTTGCCCTCCTCCCCCTCCCCCCCCTCCTCCCTCTCCTCCTCCCCCTCCTCCTTCTCCCCCTCCTCCTCTTCCTTCTCCTCCTCCTTCTTCCTTCTCCTCCTCCTCCTTCTTCTTTCTCCTCCTCCTTCTTCCTTCTCCTCCTCCTTCTTCCTTCTCCTCCTCCTCCTTCTTCCTTCTCCTCCTCCTTCTTCC
>JAOUQW010000038.1:14898235-14915467 GCA_028565825.1 Olivaichthys viedmensis | reverse complement strand
AGGAGCAGCTTCTCTCCATTACAGGATAATGTAATCAGCAGTGTGGGAAATGGCTATGAGTAAAATGGTACAGCTGACATTTATATAAGAGGATATTGATGACATAAGCTGAGGAGGCAGGCGTCCTCCCCTCTGCTCCTGTGGATTGATAAAGAAGCTCATTTAGCCAGTATATCATTCTTTCCCCAGAAGAGCAGAGGGAAACTGCTGGGCCTGGAGCGAAGCACGGTGGCGGGGGTAGACAGGGATAGACAGCAGATAAATAGGCTCAGATCTGAGCCTAACCTTTTCAGGCAAAGCAGGCAGGCAGACAAAATACAGCGTCTTCCCTCTCCTAGTGCTTGGAGGCAACAGATTACACGGGTGATGTACAATGAGGGACTTTGATACTCTCTAATCCTGATAGCTTTTTGGTTGAGTATTACAAAAAGGAGGGTTTAAGGTAAAAAGAAAGGGAAAGGTCTGGAGGAAGCTCTCTCTCCCCTAGCAAAGTCTGAAAGAAGAGCTGGGAGCCCAGGGAAGGGGGAAAGATGGTGAGGTGAGCATGAATTTCTGCTTGTATCAGCATTCACACAGGCAAGAGAAGATAAAAGAGGGAATATAATTTAGTGTGGGTTTAGCTCAAGGCCCATGTCAACCCTAAACAGGGATCCTAGATGATCATTTGAGAGGCAGAATTCTCATCCATCTAATTATGTTGATTGAGTCTGTAGAGAAACACAATAGTCAACGTCAGACGTTTTAAAAGCTTAGACAGGAAAGCCAGTAGGTGAACTCTAATGGAGTGTACCGCTTTCTACAGGCTCATTTTCCTAGTGGTGCTTTTGAAATTCTCCTGTATCCGCTATTTCACACAACTCTTCGGTAAGCTTGAAGTCGTGTTTAGTAACAGCCCATGTAGGATTTCAGTGTAGCTCCACAGTATGTGGTCTTAGAACTTCACCATGACCAGTGGACGCATTCTGTTTCTCAAACAATACATAGCTTCTAATGTCTGTTACTCCCCAATGGGACACCTCTCACCTGCATATCAGCTCTAACGTGGGTCTGGTCACATGTTGAGAGTGTTAAAGCAGTGACAGTGTGTATGTATGTTCAAATGGCAAAAGATATGTATTTAAAATTTTCTAATTCTTTCAATATTTACTACATATGAGATGTAAAATTGCAGAGAATGCATTTGCAAATATGACGAGCTGGTTTAATATGAAATTTGTAAAGCTTATTACAGTGATAGAAAAACATGTTTTGGTACCACCAATTTTCTAATTTGTGTATTATTATTGATCAGAGAGCCATCAATCACCAACTTCAGTTCAAAATATTAATACATTCATGCATGTGCTCCAATCTAATTGTTCCTAATTGGTTATTGACCACTGACGTCCAGCATTGCTCACAAACTGCTAATGTCTTTGGTTATCAAATTATGCATTTTAATATATAAATAAATTGATGACATATGACATGTGAATAGTTTAGTTCACCAGAGGGTGCTGAATGGCTCTGTAGGTCATACTCCATAATGAATAATTAAAAAAGAGTTTATTTTTATCTATAATAATGAGATACTTCCTCAACATTCCTTTCCCTTAAATAAATTGGCTTTTTGGATCAGGGCGTAGGGATAATTAAGACTCAAGAATCAAATAGTTAACATTATCCAGGCATGGAGCAAATATATATATAAATAAGTGTGTGTGTGTGTGTGTGTGTGTGTGTGTGTGTAATGGAGGAATAAGGTAATAGCCATTGTAGGGAGTATGAAATTGAACACTATACTCCTCCTAATCGTGAGATGCCCGAGTCTATTACATAGCAGTGTATCAGTGATAAAAAGCTCAGTCAGTCTTTATGATTTGGTGTAGGATCAAATGTTTCTTTAAGCAGCTTTTATTCCACTCCACACGCCACCAACAGGACGGAAGGCCTGCAGTGAACCTTTCAAATGACCTCAGGTTTCCTTCAGTGTGGCCAGTGCGTGGTTGGAGCATGGCTACACAAGTTTGACCTTTTGCTGTTTTTATTGTAACTCAATCAGAGTCTAAGGCCTGACACCCAAACCCAGTGAAGGGCACAACAGTCCCAGAACACCTTTAACAGGCGTGACCGCACCCCGCTCATACCCGCTGCCGCTCCCCACACACAGATAACACAGATTTATTACAATTCTCTCTTTCCTCTGTTTGTCTATAGAATTTCCGCGCTGCCAAAGTCTGACACTTTATGTTATGATAATTCATCAGAAAAAGTCAGCTGCAGTACTCTGTTTCCATCAAAACGTAAGAGCTATCACATATGCCACAAAGAAGACAGATCCTTTAAAGTGCTGTCGCTGTTTCCCAATTTTCCTGTTATGTAAAAAGAGGTCACATACACAGAATAGTATATTAAATATATTATAGAGTATTATGACTACATAACAAGAGTAATTACTTTGCTCTTCATAGATATAAAAGTAGCATCAACATCCCTCCTTTATGACCCAAAAATAAATCCCTTCACAGTAAAAAAAATAAAATAAATGTTGGTACACTAATTGAGCAATAACGCTTGTACATCAAAACTACAAAATGTTTTAGTCCCCCTCTTTACAATAGGCCTTTGATGGTCTCTTTGAAATATCACATTTTTATACGGAGCGCTTAATGTGACTCTTATAGTAAAGCCTTTAGCTTGTAGTCAATAAAACAACATTCATCATTACTGAATCATCTATGTTGTGATCTCTACTCAAGCATTTTAATGGGCATCAGCACAGTTGTGTATTTCATCCACTTTCTGTCATAAGCATTTTCCCTAAGTCTAACTATTCTTCCATTAACCTCCACTTTGCTTTATATTATGATAAGAATGCATGGATCACAGTTCCTCTTTTGAGGTCAAACCCCTTGAATGTACTAATGAAAGAGATCACTCATCAAGCTATAAATCTGCACCACTGTGGCCAGCTAAAAGCTGACTCTATCTAATTCTTTGGGATAAAGAGAAATGTAAAAATAATAAAAACAGTGTGATACCTAACATAGATTGTGTTCAAGCACACACTCTGTGTATTTCTCAGTGTTGGATCAGCTGCCGGAGCAAGGCCTCAGGTTTAGTCCTGACTGGTAATGTGGGTGCAGGCCGTGTGGTGCTCTGACCTCTCTGTTGGCTCTGGGGCTCAGACATTGAGTAAGTTCAACGGCCTACACCAGATCAAACACACAGATGGGCCTAGAGAGAAAAGCGAACTGCCACAGTCTAGACTGAGTCACTGAAACATATCTCTGGCTCTCTGTTTGTCTAAATGGCAATCACAATTTGTGATTTGGTTCACCTGACCCCTATTAACTTTTGGACACAACTTTAGACCCCGCTGACTCTGAAAGAGTTTCACTAAGCAGAGTTTAATACTACATGGCTAAATGTCAAGACTATCACACCATCTTGTATTACAAAAACATGTTACACGGATTCATATTCTGTTAGCAAACATACTGAAAATACGTTTACTTCTAAAGCAAGTAAACATAACAAATTAATCTTTGAATTTGTATGAATTATTGTTTTTTCCCCCCATAATTTTTATATTTTCACTAAGTATACAAACATTTCATGAAATCATGCCAGTCTATGGAATGTATGTTTATGTTTGATTGTCACATGCATGCTGATATGCACTAGACTGTTATTTAAACTGTTAAATGTCATCACACGTGTTTGAATCAATCAGCCAAATATGGTCACGATACCAGGGGCATGGCCACATGGGCAGCACAGGACGGCAAATGCTACCCTTGACATAAGCCTTACCAACCCAAATCTGGGCTTAAAGCACATTTCTAAGATTTTTATTACTCCTATGCAATTCATTCAGACTTAATAATTGATATATATCTCATGAGCACCCCATGTCTCAAAACCTGGACACACAACAATAGCTAAGAATAGTTGCTAATCACCACGCAAAATATTTGTAACACACAACACGTGGTGGATGTTGCCATCAGCCCAAAGACTGGCCAATGCTGTGTACAACAACAGCAGCAGTAAGAGCTTAATCACACGTAAGGGACATTCCTATGGCCTCCCATAAACCAGTGAGCAGAAAACCAATTCACTTACACATCACAGAGGCCACAAATTCCTCTGATATAATGCTGTGTTATTTTTTAATGATGTATTACCCAGCATGTGACCACGCAGCTCAGTACAATCCAGAAATATAGCAAGTAAACGCAAAGACAAAATATTTCAACTTTAGATGGACATAAATTTGTCTGTTCAAGCCTCTTTATGCCTTCCATTAGTCATCACTCCTTAGGTGACAGTAGCTACTATCTCATTTGTCTCTCTGCAAATCGTTGTTTATGAAATGAATAGCGTAAGCCCTGCACAGGCCTGGAGGAAGCCGAATGTGCAAACATTTTTCGTCTCAGAAATCCTGTCAGTCACTTTTATGAGCAGACCTAGCCGGAGTAAGAGGGGATTAGCGAGGGTCAGAGGGTGCCAGTGCAGGATTCCAACACCAACGCAGCAGCCTGGACACTTGTTAGGAAGCACAGTCTCAGCATGTGTGGCGAACGGAAGAAGGCCATGAAGGCACAGAGGAGAAATACAGCAAAGAGCAAAGGAGAAGTAAACCTCCTCGCCCTGCGTCTTACTCACATTCCTCAAACATTATTCTCACAGGAGCGATTCAGAAGCTACCATTCACTAATTGATCAAATCCACTGGTGAGCTAAAGAGTTTTTTAATTATAGACCATCATGATGCATTGAATTAATTTTACTCTTGCATCATGGGAAGCTTAATCCTAAGGCAACCCAACTGATTTGAGCTCCAAACGGGTGACAGGACATGCAAAGCCCTTTGTGTAGGCATTTGAACAGCGTAGTCAGACCTGAGCTCATTGTTGTTATTGCAGCCTCACACAGAACAACACTGGCAGAAAATGTAATGAATTATTGCCCTTCCTGTGTTTGCCAAGCACTTTGCCATGGATGCATATCCCCAGGCTCTATAGATCCCGCTCTCTCTGGCACTCATAAAACTCATATTTATAATATTATTCTACCTCCTTAGCATATTTATGAGAGAGAACCTGGTGGGGATTTTTCTTGCTTTTTTATGAGACGATTCAGAGAAGAGGAGTTAGCCTCACCGCCCCAAACCAGAGGTCGGCCCTGCGCTCTAGCGTAGCTGTCTCTTCCACTTTCCATTCATTACCCTAGACTTAGCGGTGGCTTTCTGTTGCTTCACTCTGCCGTCAACACTTAGGCTCAAACTCTGCATTAACTATTCAGATGAGGCTGACTTGTGGCTGCTCCTCTCCACACCCCGAGCCATGTCATTATCCTGTCTCTCTGCCGCCGATCGGCCCTTCTCTAATAACCGCCATTGTGAATTATTTAGGCCTAGTTAGGCACAGATCTCAGCCTGACGCACAACGCTCATCATGAAGTCCATCTATCTCAGCGCTGAATAATGGCCGCCACAAGCCTCTTCAGCCTCAGAGTCCTTAATCACACGGCCAGTTCTATTTGAGCACCAAGCAAAACACTGCAGCTGGGCTAGGATAAAACAAAGGAACCTCTGGAACAAAAGGCTCAGTTCTTGGTTGTTCTGCTCATTTCTGATGACTTATTAAACACTTAGTTTGGCGGTGAAACAACATTGCTGTAAATCATGACAATCTGTCATTTCTTTATGAAAACAATGAGTGTTAAAATGGATACTATTTTTCTGATATATATGCACTGTATATATGCACTCAATTCAAGCCTCTTTATTATTAAAGCATCTTTTTGTTTGCACATTCCCAAGAAGCGTTTCATAATTAAGTTACATCTATCTATCTTGTTTTAATTCATTTGAAATACAATAAAATGAGATATATCCTACACCTAGCTACATAAATCACATTAAATGCCTCTGCAGCTACAATAAAAAGTGAGTTAAGTTCCGTTGAAGGTATTATATGAGCATCCTAAATAATATTTTGCCTTTTCAGCTGCTCATTCATTCTATTTTCTGTAAGCTATACATTCACATCCAGATATCCCACACATTTGTTTGAATTGTTTTGATTAAATGACTAGTGGACACAGGATTAGTAAAGCCAGCATAAAGGTTTATAAATGCAGAAAAAGAGTTGTTCAGGATGATCATGGCAGCTCAAGTCTTTTGTCAGAGAGCGTTGGGGCTTTACAGTCATTATGAGGCTAATTAACAGGCACAATTATTTTGTAGGAAAGCTCATCAAAGAAATGATGGTGAGATAGAAGCTAAAACAACTGTTTTCTAAATCAATGAATATGTCATTAAGATCTAGTAAATTAAGTAATCTCCTTCTATCACCCCATTCCAAAAGCAAAACACAAAAGCATGCACTAAAATAGAACCAGAGCACACAAGTCAGATGAGCTTGTCAAATCCAAAATGATATGAGTATTATGTCATTATGTGTTATGTCTTTAGTCAAATCTGTGGCTGCGCCAGGTTGCGCTGTCTGGCAGATTGAACTAGATTTGGCAATGCTATGTGATACAGAGATAGCGGACGAGTCAAACACACCTATGGGAAACACACCTGAGCCTAGTGAGCATGTAGACATTTTCCACATGAGTGCTTTTCAATTCCAAATCCACAGAGATGGGGAGCGCGGCGTGCCCCTCATTCCAACTGAGCTCTTAATTAATTAGTGTTGATAGAAGCTCTAATAGAATATTACTATGGATTTCATGTCTCCAGTCTGTTTTCAGACAAGAGCAAAACCATCCAGGAAATGCAGCTAAACCCTGCTCAGAGGCAGAAGCAAACACACCTAAACAGTTACACTCTACTTTGCATTTTGTTAACAGTGTTAGGCACACAAATGTGCGAGTAAATTTTGGACATAATTTTGTAGGTTGGTAAATAACAGTTCTTTGTGGGGACTAAATGTCCCCATGATGATAGGCATGCATGGCAAATTTGACATTCTAGGGACATTTGGCTGGTTGCCATTATTTGAAAAACTAAGAGAGCCAAAAGATGGGTACTAAGACTAAGGTTAGGGTTAGGGTTGTGTAAGCTAAAGTAATACATATGTCAGAGTGAACTCCCCACAAAGATAGTAATACACAGTGTGTTTGTGTGTATCTGTGTGTATGTATGTGCACAAATGGAAGAGAATTCTCATCCGCTTTGTGCCAGCAGGTGTGAGCTGCTGGCCTCAGCGTTTTCTCCCAACTGAGGATCCATTTCTGGGGGAAAATCCTTCAAAGCCTCTGCATCGCATTGCACCACACAGATTTCCCCCCACCCCCCGAGAACGCTTGTTGAGGTAAATCAAACATTTCTCAACCACCTGCCTCACTCAAACAGACCACACAAGTCTTCAACAGAGCAACCGTAACAGCAAATTTACACCAGAATAAAGTTGGCAACCTTTTTACACGCCAGGCATGACTAGCCAATCAAACACTACATTTGTTCTGCTCTCTCGTGTAATTAAGCCCATTACTTCCACATAAAGATGCTACAGCCTACATGCTACAGCGTGGGAAATCACAAGCACAGGACAAATGAACAGTTCTACATGTCTTTAAATGGGTGAATACCAGAATTTGTGAGGAGGGAAATGTGTCACATCTCTTCAAATAACGGGTGCACCCATGCACCCATGCAGGCTCTCTCTCTCTCTCTCTCTCTCTCTCTCTCTCTCTTTCTTGCTCTCTCTCTCTCTCTCTCTCACACACACACACACACAAATTCACACACACAAGAACACGTACACACTCATTAGCCATAAGTTGCATAAAACCCACTGTGAATGCAGAATCAGGGATAAACAGGTGACATAAATGCTGACTGTGTTCCCAAGGACATGGAATAATGCATAGCGTACTCCACAAAGAGGTACAGTACTGCTCCTAATTACACCACTGCAGGATAATGTGGTGAGTTTCATTTAAAGTGTTGCTTAGATGATTTTAACTCCAGGTGCACAGGCTCCTTTAACTCATCATGGTTTGTTATAGATTGCATTTACAGCAATGTTGCTGCAAAAGATGAAAGAAAAAGATGAACTAGAAATGAACTCGTACATGACATTCTTAATGGAGAACAATTCAAAAGGTGTTGCAACCAAACAGCCAGACAACCAGGGTGTTCTGTAGAAAGCTATGTCGCAAAACCTCAAATTGACTAGTGGTGCAATCTTAGTCCTGCACATGTCCACCACAGAGTCAGTATGTACCTATTTCATTTCCTTTTTTCTCTCTCTTAATTTCAGCTACATCAACCATAAACACACACACACACACACTTTTATTATTATATATATTTTAATCCCAGTCCCTGCTACTTTAATATTACCTTGTCTCTTCTATGAGACTCAATTATATTACTTGAAATTTTCTGAAATTCATGATGCATGATAAGAATGATCCCCCATCAGAGCCTTGCAAAACTTCATTCAAACACATGTAGAGTATAAGTACAGAGATTGGAAAATAGTTCAAAATCTGTGTTCTATTTGAGATTGAAACTGCACCCTTGTGCACAGTTGATCTGCCTTACATTTAGCTGCCAAAGCAACTTGTACTTGGTTATCCACACCCCTGGTCAGCCATGAGCATTGGATGTGGCTTCAAATTACACAACAGACTCGACACATTGATGCTATCACTACAGAGATCAGGAGAGATAATGGTATGCTACTGCTTTGGCATTGTATACAGTGGTAAATGTGGTCTGGTTGGTATAATAAGTAACAGTTAAACTATAAGATTTTGGCTGACAGGATTTGGGTGCTAGTCAAGCAGCCATTACCTACTCTATTGACTTATCTAAAGAGCCATTAACACCTTATGATACCTCTCCATATCTGACTCTCTTTATGCGCATCTTCTGTCCTCTCAATCCAGCTAATCTTTCAAAGAATGTTCAAGATGCACCACCTATTTCAGCTTTTACGCTGAAAGCTCTGTCATTGTGGAAATGTCTCTTTAAAAGATGCTGTGTTCTCTTTAGTGGCAGTGCAGTCAACACAGCCCAGCGCTCAGAGAAGCTCTGACTTGGCACAGTCATTTCAGCTGATTAGGGAGAAACACGTCGGGTAGTGTCACAATGTTTACTGTCTCAGCTCTATATTTGTACCAGTGCCCAGTTCCCATAGTGCATGAACAAACACACACACACACAGACACTCAACCTTACGCAAAACACAAGAACATACACAACCACAACCAATAAAATCATCATTAAGGCGCAGTGCATAAAAATGACCATCTTCTAGGGTTTAATACAATAAGCTCCCGCCTGTGGCCTTGGTTCATGAATGTGTGTGTTAGACTGCAGGCAGAGCTCGCATGCAGCAGATAAAGTAGCAGGCAGGCTGTCAGGCCTCTTCCTCTCCTTCAGCTCTGAACTAAAAGTGAACTCGGCTTTGCTATATATAAATACAGCTTTGCAGCCAATCAGTGGCGTGGCTCCAGGGCATCATCTCGCTGCGCTGACTTTCCCATTACGATAATGCGAATCTCTCGCTCAGCCACATAATACTGGCAAGCGTGGATAAAATACTGTCTCCCCTCCGCTGTCTCGGCCCGCTCTTGCCACACACAATGAGAGAAAGCCTGTGCATACTAATGAATGAGCCCGGGGATCCTACAGAACTGCAGTGCACTGGAGCAGCCTGTAGGGGGAAGGCGTCTGGAATTACAAGCTTGATATGGTTGTATATCATACTTCCTCCTCAGGGTACGAGTGAATGGGATTAAAAGGTGTGTCTAAATATGCTGCTTCCTAGAGAATTTGACAGTTCCTATACTACTGAAACTAAAACAGTGCAACTTTGGTTGGTTTCCAACTTTATGATATATTCTGTTTTCACTTCTAAGGCACAATCAAGACTAATTGGACTTAACCCTAAATTAAGATACAGTTTGCCTATATCAGAAATGTACAAGGCCAAACAATGACTACAACACTTTAAAACCATATCCACTGTTATTTATTCATACTGAATGTTTCCCAAGCTTTCAATGGAATAGTTTCGGAACAGTCTTGCTTAGTTGCTCAGCTCAGTCCTGAGAAGTGTTTCAGTGTTTCCCAATTGAGACTTTTGATTGTTAAAGCTCCTAAAAGTATCATGAACCTGAACTGTTAATATACTTCAAAAACACATTTTATCTATCAAACTGCATAAGAAAAGTCACAAATAATTTTTTTCCATAAAGATTTCTCTTTTGTACAGCACAAAAATAGATCCATAGGGTCTATGGTATTTCTCACCCCCCCACCACCACCACACACAGACACACACAGCTGAGCACTCCCCACACACATACACACTGCTGCAGAAAGGGCGGAGGTGTGTGACTTGTGGACCATGAACAGAAAACATGAAAAGAGTGTTTGGATACGGACACTGTGTTTGCCATTTCTAATTTGTAGGCAGGGGACGGGTATGGGGCGATCACAGCGTGATTCATATTAAAAGTCAATTGGCCTTCAAATTCCTCGGGTCCCCCAAAGTCACTACTGGTGTGAAGGAAATGAGTCTTAATGGAGTGGCAGTGCCACTATAAAATATCTGAAATTGAATCTGACCACAAAACCCAATGGTCCAGGGACAGGACCTGAGAACTGACCATTACAGATATGAGATTCTTTTTGTTCATAAGTTTTTTTTTTTTATCTGTTATTTGATTATGGACATCCCAGCACTCTGTAGATGTCCTTTCTGTGTCCAGCTCTCCCCTTCTGCCTGAATATCAGAGCACTTAGTAATCGGTCTCTGCCCCACTTTTAATTTCTCGCATGTCTGCCTGCGCTCAGAGTGCTGGGGTAACTGGGTAGGCGATATAAGGCAAAAGGCCATAAAATCCTCCCGCTGTGTGCGATATATTAACTTTAACCTCATGGTAATTACCAAAAACTATTTAAACTCAACTTTTCCACTTAGGGTGCTTTCCAGTAATACTGACACCAGCTGACCACATTTTAGCTGCTATTAGCTGCAGGAATCAAGAGCGTTCAGAGGTTCACTGAGTGGAGGCAGTGCTGATAGGGTGCTCGTTTACTCATTCACTACAACTAAGTTCAGATTCTTTTGTAAGCAGGTTAGTTCACTCTCTTGAAATTAACAAAATACAGTGAGTAGAAGAATTAAATGACTATAAATCCTTTATTCAATCACAATGATTGTGTCTAGCAGAGAATTACTGCTGTTCCTGCCATTCTTTTTTTGAAAGGTCAGGATTGGCATGTGTGTCCAGGCCATTGCAAATGTTCCCAGCTTTCAGGCAGACACGTGCACACATTGCCCTCTTCAGGCCTGGCTGTGTAAGATGACCCTGCTCATCCATCATTCTGGCTGGAGGAAATCCAAACAGCTCAATATCATGTTTAACTAATCAGACAAGATAATCTATTTAATGACAGCCTGGAGACATGAGATAAATGTTAGCCACTCAAAGCAGTTTGCAGTCAATTCATGTTGCCTAAATACTCTCTTAGGAAATCTAGTACACGGAACTAATCGCCAGTTTATGTTAGCATGTTTGGCAATATCATTTGCATTTAGTAAAAGCCTGATTCTTTTTAAGACTCAAAATCCTTGATCTTCACTAATATGTGTTAAAGCCTACTCCCCATCTCTCTCACTCTGTTTCTCCTTCTCCTCCCTCCCATTTCCTGTATCCATCTCCATGACAGATGCAGGGAGAGGCCTGAGGCTGCAGTTAAGAATATGTGATGCAGAGATTCTTTATTAACATTTCATTCCCATTCCCCACACGACATAAATTAGATGGGACGTTAAAGGCTGTCAGCTGTGGCGATATGTCACAGCAGTGCGTCTCTGTCCGTAGGACGTCCTCTGCCTTCCTGCAATGTCTACCTTTTTCCACTGCTTAAAAGACACCTGAACCAGTGCCTGTTCCAACCAAGCTGAGCTACACACAGAGCTGCCAAGCAGACAGGAAACACAGCAGCACCATGCCATGAACATGCTTCATTCAGCTCCATTTAAGCCTGCTTCTCTCACCCTATTCATGGACTCAGTGCATGTATCAGTGCTATTGTGTAGCTTTGTGTTGGCACGGCTCTGTTGGCTGAATTAAAAATGGTGGCTGCTCATATGCGTGGTGAAGGATGTGAAACGTGTCTGGCCCAACACTAATGTATTTATCATTAATCTTATCAGTGCTGTCTTTCCACATCATTTCAGGGCACTAGCATGATTTTTATCTCTAATTTGATGGTAATGAACCCATCAGCACAGAATGGTTTATGAATATGATGAAAAATTGCATTCATATTCACTCTGGACAAGACACGTCTCCTTATCTCATTAGAAAAGCTGAAATTAAAATCACTCTTCATTTGTGAACACGCACATTAACAACGTGTGGTCCGCAGACAGCACCTTACATCTTTTAGACAACATCCGCATTTTGAATGCCTAAAACATTATCAGGTCTTAAAATAATTATTGCAGCTGGCTATAAACATAAGATGTCTATGAAGGTTCTCAGTCATCCAAGTCATTGAATTGTCTAGTAGTAGTAAGTCAACGTGACTGGGCTTGTGATATAATTTTACTACCACATAATCTTATTATACCACAGTTGCGTTGATTTATTACTTCTAGACATAAGCATAAGACATCCTTCTGATAGCAGCCATATAATAATGTTGGTGCCATCTATTTAAATAAACTCAGCACAAGGTAAATATTTGAGTGAAGTTTGGCAGAGGAATTGAGTGAAGCAGATGCAGGGCGCAGTGCCGGGCTTGCCTCTGTGCTTTTTGTTGCTTTAATTGCTCAAGCAGGACTCAGTGGTGTATGGTGTGGATAAAATGTCAGCACTGAGAGGGGTACCACTGCCCCAGGGGCCCAGTGGACGCTCACTCTCCCACACATGCGAACACAAATTGGATCCGAGCTTTGGACGGCGAGCCCAAATGTTATGTTCCCTATTTTTACCCAATGAACAGGGAAGGTGGGAAAATATTCTCTCAGTGTGACCATTAAAGACATGTTTGTCACCTTTAAATGAAATGACCTATTTTTTGCAGCAGCTATAAGCCAACTTCTGCTCTTTCAGCAGAGGTGCGTTGCAATATGTTATGAAAGATTGGTTTTGTTTTCTGGTGCAACCCAACCCAGAAACAGCTCCAGGGTATATCATTCCCCTCTCTAAGAAGGCTACAGGAGAGGTTACACTAAAAAAGCCATATGAGCAAAAAGAATATGAATATAAATGTACAAGCAAAAATAATAAAAAGTGCCTTTTATGACACAGATATGAATGCTCCCCATCTGTAGGGAGGGTGAGCTCTCTGTCCTAAAATTTCTGTCTTTTGTGCTCAGCAACACTTAAAGCATGTGCCTGAACGTTGTCCATATTAGCGAGTTAACTACTGTACAGTTTGCCTCCCTGCTGGTTCTTGAGTGGCGAGTGCTGACGAGCTCTTTGTCGCCCATGCCTCTCTAAAGAGGAGAGGCAACGGCTTCTGTCGCGTTGACTGGGTGCCAGACCTTCCAGTTTGGCCTGATCCCTCAAGCATGAGCCTCACACATTCAAGCTGTTTCAACAGCCTGTCAGCTAATGGGATTTGGGAGAGGTACATTAAGCCTGTATGAATCTGTGAGGGAGAGAGAGGCTGGATGCTCATATTGCTGTGCCATATTAAAAGGGCCGGCAAAGTGCTTTTCTGCTCAATGTCTTCCTGTTAAGTGTCAGGCCACATATGCTGGGGGAAAAAATACCAATGGTGCTGATACATTCTGTTTATAGAGCATTAAACCCATAGAAACCCCTTTTTGTCCAGCAGGGAACTGTGTTTATCCCCTATGAGACAATCTGTCCACAGGGGGAGATTCTGCTTGTGTGTTCCTCTTTCCGCCACTAAAGAAGACATGATATAGCAGACTGATGTATCGTAGAAACTATTGCTCATCATTCTCTGGGCTCCAAAACCCATAGTCTTAAAGATGACATCACCGTAAACTGTTTTAGGCCTTTTTTACATAGCAGCGCAAATTTTGACTGAGAGGTATTGAACAGTTAATGACACGCTTTAGAACTTTAGGCCAAACTAATCTATAGTGTGAACTGTTGGCATTCAATAGAAACAGGACTTGTGTTGTGTGAAAGCCAATGATTTTTATTAATGAACACAATAAAATGAAGTGCCAAGCTTTGATTTGCTAAAAGCCCGTCTGTCCAGTGTCATAAGCAGCTTTTCCAGCTGAGTACTAAATAAGAAAAATACATCACCTTTACTCCATACACAAGACTGACTTCAGCTCAAACTCTTTCCCTATACGACAAATGCAAAAACAAAGGGCTGAGTGATAAATCTAAGCAATGCCTTGAGCCCACAGACTAATCCGTGTGAGTAATCACAGGAATAATTGATAAACCAGATAAGATTTAATGTCCCTGCCTGTCACTGAGGGACGGCCAACCTCTGGCACTTTGACATGTGTATGGTGTGTGCTGGGATAAAGTGTGTGTGTGACTGATGGATCTGTGTTTGGGCAGATGACAGTGGCGGTGCTAAAGCGCGCTGTTTAATTAACCCTACAGTGAACTGCTTGTCACAAATGCCCATTCCCTCCTGATTGAGACTCAGCGGTTCTTAGGGAATGGCAGGAATGGGGAGAAGGAGGGGGGCAGTGGTGATAATGTGAATCCACAACACAAGATTGCTTTTTTTATTCTATTTTATGGGTCAGTGATCTGCATTCATTATGGAGCCGGGTACACGTTCAGTTGTAAGAGTAATGCTCCTTTCCTCTAGACTCAGAAGAGTTGGTAGAGGGCATTAATCTGTGACGTCTTTATCTGAGTATAATTTAAGCCGTAAATAAAGAGGGCTCCACTGCAGGCCTCTCTCTCCTTTCATTTAGCAAAAATTAGATGATCGTCAGCTCCCTATTCCATTAGATCAATTCAATTATAATCAATTAAAACCTTGATTATTCTTGCCACAGTGATCTATTCTCCCCCTGACATTTTGATAAAGCTGGCAGTGTCTCAGCATAGGCAAAGTGTCTGTGATTTGATCACAGGACAGGAAAGAGGGAGATTAGCCTAGAGAAAGTTCAAACAGAAACTCTAAATCAGGGCTGAGTTTAACCCCCATTCATCTTACATATTGATGGCGAGCACACACACACACTCCCTCCCTCCCTCCCCTGATCTTTCATAGGGATAATGGATTCTCCAGACTGGAAGTCTATCAGAGGGGCTGCTTCTTCAGTTTAATCAATAGGCAGCATATGACAGTGGGTCAGCAGTCAACGTTCTGCCCTGTGTCTTCAGGCAGCAGGCTGATGGTTGGGCTGTAGGAAATTTGCTTAAAGCCCACACCAATTAACTTCAGGATGATGAATGCAAGGGGTGGGTGAGAGAGTACTGAGGGGTCTGCCTCTTTTATGTGTGTGAGCTTGTGTTTAAGTGAGAGTGAAGTACGTGAGAGGAGAGTCTCAGCTGCTTTGGTAAAGCAGGGGGAGGAGTGGGAGGGGGTGTCTTCAAATAGATAAAACTGTCGAGCTCCGGTTCTAGGTCTGCCCACCCCTAATGATTATGTCAATCTGGGTAAGTGCACCCACATTGGAGCTGTCAGAAGGTAATCAGTCAAAGCTGGGTTTGTAAAAGGAGCTGAGGAGACCCACGAGGCTAGGCACAATGCTGGGGCTCATTTGCATAGGGAATTACCCTAATGTTTGGAAACGAGGAGGCACAGGGGTCAGACTCTTTTGTTGAGGTTGTCAGTGAGCCCTCCTGAAATGAAGTGAACAGCATGTGTGCCTCCTCATCACACACTTCATAAAGTGAGAGGAAACCTAGTTAAAGGGAGACCACAACAATAGGCACGGCACGACATCACATTTTTACCATATGGGGAAAAACTCGTTTTACATATACATAAAAATGGCCCAACGCCTTGAGCTAAACAAGTGTAACTACTTTTGTGGGTGGGATTCCCCCCCCTCAGATTCCCCCCCCTCAAAAAAAATACAATTGAGCCATGTCTCAACATAAACACCCAAATACAAGGCTTACATACATACAAAGTGTTCACACACATGCAGTATTAGGTGTATTTATTACAACATAAGCCACTAAGCAACAGAATTTCCTCCAGAAATGTTTTGGGGTTTTTTTTCAATTAAAACAATAGTAAAATTTCTTTAAAAATATTTATGTATGTATGTGTGTATTTATTTTTAATTTTTATGTAAGACATCTTTTTTTACTGGTCTAAAAAAATGTAAGCCGAAATAATCTTAGCCAATTGCTATTTAACAGCAATAAATATTAATTGGTCAATAAATAACAATAAATTGAGTATCTCTATATGAATGCATTAATTTTGGGACAGCCCTATAAAAAGTGTATCTGTGTTCCTGTGTTCAGGCATTTTATACATTGATCTGGATTTTTAAAGTGCAAATGGTGTAATAACCCAAATGTTATGTACATACTCACAATTCAATTATAATGAAGAAGTCTAAATCTGCTATTAATAGTTTGAGCCTTTCTTTCTCTACTGTCACCACTATATTTATATTTATATATTCTCTGTTCCAAATCTTCCAATTAACAGGTCATATAGCAAAGACACATGGTCTTTTCCATGATCCACTTTAATCTGTTCCAAAGGTGATATAGTTGGTTGCTCCATTGAGTGATTATATCTGCTTGCTTTATAGCTTCTAATCTGCAAGTACTTGAACAAATGCTATGCAGGTGTACCTGTGTACCATAAATCATCTGTAGGACCTCAAAAGGTCAGCAATAAATTATCTACATACATATTCTTAATTTTTCTCAGCCTAAATTTTAAAACCCAGATTACGGGTTTCTGGTATAAATTGTTTGTCTCCCCAAATTGGTATGAAACCTGATATTCTATATCCAAAAGATTATATACTTTGTGACACACTTCTATTCTTAACAGCAGTGTTTTAAATACTTTTAATCATTTTATTAGGAGAATCAGAAAATAGTTACAAATTCAAAAGTAATTAAGATGTTATGTAACATTTCATTTCTATGACAGCCGATTTTCTGTTGGAAAGCAACACATTGCTGCTCTTATAGAATAGAATAGAATGCTATTTTATTGTCACATATACATATACAAGTACAGTACAGTGAAATTCATTCTTCGCATAACCCAGCATGTTGGTAAGCTGGGGTCAGAGCGCAGGGTCAGCCATGATACAGCGCCCCTGGAGCA
>JAOUQW010000038.1:14844630-14856823 GCA_028565825.1 Olivaichthys viedmensis | reverse complement strand
GTTGATCAATTTTAATTACAGTATTTCACACAGCCTTTAAGTCCTAGTGAGGAATGATCACTGTGAGTTCTCAATAATTAGCCTGGATTTTATGGACAGAATTCACGGACAGCGTGCATGTGTTTCTAGATTTTGATGGATACGTTCTTGTAGGTTTATTGTTCAGCACTGCTACTGTTGCAATGCCAAATATTAATCTTAATAAACATGCTAAAATAATCAAATTAATAAAGATATTGTGCATAATTCTAGAAGAAACATTACTCTCAGTAATGCCCACACTACATACTAGTGCACTGTTTTCTGCTCATGTCATTGTGTATCACTAGCAAATGATTTGAACCTGCATGCAATGCTGTTGTACTCAGTATGGGAAAATAATTAAGCTATTCTTTGAAGAGAACTACATAAACACAACAGGTCTCTACATGCTGCTTTTTCAATCCATTCATTCTCTTTCACTCACTCTGTTCTTATCCAGCCTCCCTTTTTTTCCTTCTCCATATTTAATACATACAACATGGTATCACAAATTTGTTCCGCACAATTCAATTAATATTAAAATTTACAAAGGTTAAAGTTAGGGTTAGAGGCGGGGTTATCGTTCATACTTTTTCTTATGACTTCATTTGTATGAAATAGAACAAAATTCAACCACCTCGCCCTCATTCGTTGTGAATTCAGACACATTTTTTATGAGATCAGATTCAATACAGATGAACGTTTGTCTGTCTGTGAGTTGAGTTAATCTCTGAGATTACAAACTCAGTCCAGGCAATATTGTTTAAGCTTTTAAGCGATACACATCTAATTGTAGATATGTATTGTCTGTGAGTCTACAGTGTGTGTGTGTGTGTGTGTGTGTGTGTGTGTGTGTGTGTGTGTGTGTGTGTGTGTTGCCAGTGGAGTGTCTGCCAGACAGAGGTCTGTGACGAGAGTGTAGAGAGGCCTCTAGCTGAAACATGATCTGCGAAGCGGGAATGCACTGAGGCATCTCTCTCTTTCTCTCTCTCTCTCTCTCTCTCTCTCTCTCTCTCATCTCTCTCTGCAGACCAGTCAGGGATGATTGAGAGACGAGTCAGACTCCCATTGGGCCACTGAAATCTCTTTCTTCTTCTATTCTGCCTTTTTCCTACTGGTTTTGTTGGAGTCATCCTGACCCTAACCTTACCTTCTCAGCTGTTCTGGCCAACTGACTGTCTGTGAGGCCCGAGATTAAAAAGGTGAGTTTTAATAGGGCAAGAGAAAAGGGCTGTGAAACACATTGATGTATGACGGAGAAAGAGACAGACAGAGAGAGAGAGAGAGAGAGAGAGAGAGAGAGAACATGGGTAGACAGAGAACAAAAGGCTTTGGGAACTTGGTTAAAGGGATAAAGGGACAAATAATTAGTGATAGAAAGTAATACAAAGTAATAGAAGAACAGATACAAATGTGTCTGGGAGCTGCAGGTAAAGACCATTGAGAGTACCAACCCAGTACCAAAGTAAGGATGAGCAAAAATACATCAAAATATATTTTAATACATAACACAACCCCCCCACCCCAAAATGTAAATGTATCAAATTAAATGACAAAATAGTGAAACCGAAAAATTTATACAACTAAAATACAGTATTTTGTATTCTGAAAATACAGAAATACATTTTGTAAGACGATCTGACATGAGATCAGTAGTGCCACATCAGTTGATAAAGGTAATGATAGCACTCTGGTGGATGATAGATAACGATAACGCTAGGTATCCTTCAGAAACTACACTGCTGTTGTACAAAAAATCATGATGGGTCAATTATACTGTCGCTTTGATTTCTAAAGTATTACTCTACCAGAAATGCTAACCTGCTGTGATGCTTTTCTCCCATGTGTTGGTGAGCATAGCTAAGATCATAGCAGCTTTGCCTGCTAGCTAGCATCTAGCTCACTAGTCAGCAGGTAGCATGAGGAATAATAAAGGAAATTACCGGTCATGTGAAATCTTAAAAATACTAATTAAACATCTAATAACTAATGTTGTTTTTGCAACATGATAGATAAAAATTTGTTGCTACATCCCCATTTCTCCCCTGATGAATCTGTCAGGTGTTTTGAAAATACGAAAGAAACAGAACAATTTGATACAAATTGCATACCAAGTCTTTTTCCCCCCATGGACATCAAATACAAATTGCAAAATTACAAAATAAATTTTAGGAAAGTCTTTTAGGTATGCATTTTAAATACATGTATGAGTAATAATGCCCATTCCTGTACCAGAAACACTGCCATTATTGTCTTTAAAAAATAAATAGATACATTTTAGGGCCACTTATAAGACTGTAAGTCATGCTTTGTTCAAGAGACTTTGGCAATGTAATAGTTTAAAGAAGTATCTGGCCATTTGAGACAGAGGAACAGTAAAATGACTAGGTTTTAATAGAATGTTGCCATTGGCAAATGACTTATTTATATATAAACATATATATAAATAACTATAGAACAGTTTTATATATGTGTTTATTTTTCTTTGCATAGTTTGGCTGCTTGTTTCTGGTTTAAACAAAGGCAAACAACTGCATCAGTTTTGTCAAAAAAGCAATTTGGAATACTGGCTTTGTACAACCAGCCAACACATAAAAAAAATCTACAAATCTGTTTTCAGCAAGGATAGTTTGAAAATTAGGTTACAAACTTCAGATTAAGTCCATAGTAAATGAATAAATTAGAATGAATTAGGCAGATACATTTGAATAGAGTGTCAACACACTTAAGCATTTATTCCACTTGACATTATACAGATAATAGTACATTGACACATAGGTATGTAGTTTTTGCAGGGACTAAGGCACAGCTCAATTTCTCATTAAAGATCCACTCTGCAATTTTAGAACTGGAAACTAGCCAGGCTGCTTGATTTGTTATAAAGTTAAAAGAGAGGGTGGAAGTAGACATGTGTTTCCACTACACATTTGATTCACAACACAAAAGGGAAGCAGAATCAAACAGGTAAGAGGTGGCACTGATGCTTCAACATAAGAATAAAATGCATAAATAAAGGACTAGTCAAACTTGTTTATATTTTGTTTCTGTTATCAGTATCTTCAAGGTGTCTCCTAGCTCATGGTAAGTTAAGAGTGAGGGGTTGAATGAGGACCCTCACTGCCAGCTACTAATAATTTTATTCCCTTTTTAATGTTTTAATTACATTTCTCACATTTATTTCCACTTATTTATTTTGAAATAGATTCAATTTCCTGTCATTTAGAATTCAGGTTTATGTGTTCCTTTTTGATCATTTAATTGGTGGATATCACAGAGAGGCCACTTTATAGAAAAGCATTGGTATTTTTTTCTGCAAAACTCTCAAACTTTACTCAAAACCAAGAAGAAGACTACTGAATGACAGTCCCTAAAACCCAGACAAAGCTTGCAATGCAAGTTCTATTATCATCGAAGCCAGTCCTCGGACATATAACACAGATAGATTCACCAAACCATCAGATAACTCTTCCATCACAGCGCACAGTATAGATGACTGTTTGATTGTACAGTAGCTGTGATCTATCCACTAGAACATTATACTTGCATCTTAAAAGATTCAAACAGGCATATTTACAAATTGTAAAAAAGTAAATGCTAATGGTCACGGGTAAGTTTTCATTATGATCTTTGAACACATTAGGAATTTTTAATTTTCAATAATATACCACTAGCTTATGTTGGACCTTTCACTTTGCCACTCTATAGCACATTGGGGGAAAAGTGAAAACGCTCCTGTCACTGTGTGGCTTTAAACCCACGCATGTCTGCGCAATGCCATTTGCCAACTAGTGGAAATAATTTCCCACGCTTTTCCCCAGCCCTGCTCTGCCTACACAAAGAGCAGTGTTCACCATTCTGTTCTCATTTACACTCATTGCTTCCTCCTTGTGCTCCTGCAGCAATGTGTCTTTTTATGTCACGCCTAAGGCCACCACTGACAAATCGAGTCTGCTCATAGCTGTCTTAGACATTTAGTCACTCCTGGTGGCTAATACCAAGCAGTGGTGACCTGCCAGTGCTTTTATAGCTTCTGCCTCTGTGTTGCTGATCATGTAGTCCTATTATATTAGCAGAGTAAAGATGTAAAAAGCAGCCCTGGAGAAGGGCGGGGGTAGTGGAAGGTGGATGGAGAATGTAAAAAGCAAATGAACTGAGAACGGGGCAACACTTGGAGGGAGTCCAATACAACATTCTCACAAATGGACCCCAGACCCAAGCATGAGGCGTGTGAAAAATAATGACACAGTGATATGGAGAGCCTGGCTTTGCCTTAGCCTGAGAGAACTGAATGAGGTACAGACCAGAGAGGTTGGGGTGGCATGATACTTGTTGGAGCTCCTTTTATTCTGAGCTCCTTTCCTTTCATTTTTGGCCAAGTATGGCCAGTAGGACATCCTCACATGCTAATCTCAGAGAAAAATGTCTTGGGCATACAAATGAGACATTAGTTATATTTAAGACATATAAATTCACACAGAGACCAGAGCCAAGCTAGGAACGGTTTCCCTGCCTCCGATCAGATTTTTTTCTTTTTAGCATGAACCTAATGTTAAAGTTGCCAAAGGAAACAATGTTTGTAAGGCAGTAATTAATTTAATCTGACAAAACATAGAGAAATCATATACCAAAACCAGGCTGACAGTATTGGCCAAAAAGACAAAAACTTTAATGAATTCTCACTCACTACTAAAGCATTTTGTGGGGCATCTGAAAGGTTTACATTTGTGGTCATTTACTGTACGTTGTACTGTCAGTTCCATGGTAGCAGTAATGACACACTGCAAGATTATAGTGCAGGCTATGACTATACTACGCAGATAGACAGATAGAGAGAGAGAGGTTGTGTGTGTGTGTATCAGGTGGTAGTTCTGACCTGGTCTGTAGCTAACTGTTGGCCTTCACCCCCCTGCCGACCGAGGCTTTTAAACAGGGCATGACGCTGCTCTTTAACTTACCACCCAGGAGTCAGCAGTGAAGCTCAGCCTGTGTGATGGAGTACCGCCGCCAACCTCCCAACAGCCAGACCTCCAGGACCCCATCTCATGTCCAAATTCAGCACTGTCGTCATACAATTCAAAACAACAACAACAATGTCAAAATTAGCACAAAAGTGTGCATGTTTGGAAATTTGATTCATCTGCAGTTATTCTGCATATTCTGTGCTATAAACCACATGGGACTTTTTGGTAGTGAAAATTTTACTTGCATAAAAAAGACCAAAACAGTTCAATCATCCTCAGAAACAATTGTTGTTAACAAATGATCTTGTAACAGTCTTCATAAACTTGGCAGAATGCTATATGTTAAAACCATACTCTCCAACATGTTCATCTGGGATACATATTATCAACATATTCTAAAAAAAAAAGGATATTTGGGTGAACCCAGTGGGGCTATGAAAAAAAGCACTGACTTAAGTATGGGAAGGTTACTGTATTTGCAGCCAGAGATTTTCATAAGTAGATGCCAGGGAAAGCCATTCCTCCATATGGATAAATATTTTAGAAGGTACTTATTTAACGAGCTCTGTACTTGCTAAAGAGTGTTCCTGTAGTGCTGTTGCTACACAGGGATAAGAACTGCTCGTTAATGGGGTGGTCAAACGATTTCGCAGTTTTTATTACATAATTGAGTTTTCAAAAGTGTTTAAAAATATTTTAACCCCTTAAACTCCCAGGTCCTGTCGGCAAGTCCAGACTTAAATTCCTCGCTCTTGTAACGACATACCTTTCCTATTATTTTCACTGTAGTTACTGAATAGTTACTGAATAAAATGCTTTAAGATAAATAACTAAATAATAAGCCAGGAGTTTAAGGGGTTAATAGGTGAGGGCTGATGAATGGAAATATATTTTATTTCAGTAAAAACAAAAAGATGTTCTTACCCCTGTCTAAGGGAATTCTATATGATACAGCTTAAGTCACTGCATCTTCTTTATGAGACTTATTTATGATAATAAGCCACTGATAGTTGTTGAAAGATTATTGTTGGAGTGTTTGTGTATTTGTGCTTTAACTACCACAGACTCACCCCCCCCACCCCTCACACACAGACATACACAAACACACACATACATACATAAGCAGATGTGAATAGCTCCATGAAATCAAATCACTATAGCCTCACTTTGAAGATCATTTGCTTGCGTTGGGCCAATCGCATTCCTTGCATTCTGTACTAATCTGTGGCTCTGCTGTCGAGGTTCCTCACCATTAGTGTGTTTGTTTATCCATTTCCTTCCCTCCCTCCAATTAACATGTCCCTCATTCTGGGTTTGTTCTGCCAGTGTGTGTTGCTGTGACGCCTGTCCATCACCCTGAGGCCCTCTGAAAGAACACTTTAAAAGTGAGAACAATGGCACTACCCCTCCATCAGCACGGTGGAGCATTGGTACTCAAATGAGTCCTCTTCCCTGGGGTGTGTTTTGTCTTGCCGACTCTTCTTGCTTCACTCTGTGAGCTCTCTGATGTATCTGACTGTAAGCTGTCAGGTGTTACCGCGGCGAGCTGCTGGGCGAGGAAGGCGTCCGGCGTCAGCGGTGACGTGGCTGAAAGTGGACGGATTGCGCAGGGAGCCTCTCCTCGGGCCCTCAGCCCCTCCTGCCCTGCTGTCCCATCACTCTGGAAGAGCCATCAGGCCCCAGAGGCGAACAGCAGGTAGCCCGCTCCCTGCAGCCAGGCACAGGGCCTGCCTGCCCTCCTCTTAACCCCAGGAACATCGACATCCATCTCGGCCACCGCGGGGGTCCTCCTCTAGTCCTGCCCTGTCCTTTTCTCCCTTCTTTCCTTTTTCGCACTCAGTCTTTATCAAAAATATCAATCTTCTTTATTCTCTGATACAGCAGCAAATCTGGTTCTCTCAAGTTGGGTTTAACTTTTCTGCCTTCTTTTGCTATTTCTCTCATTTTAGCCTTATTAAGATAGTGTGTGGTTTTATGCCCTTCAAACTAGAAATAAGTGACTGTAAGAGATAAAGCTTGGCTTGGTTTATCTTGAAAAGACAAACATGACATACATCTAAGAGGAAAATGTTATTAATGAGCCAGTAATGACAATCCCAATGGTAAAAAAGTCTCATTATTCATACACTTAATTTTTTACTGAAATAGTTCTTTATATATACCTTCTTATAACAAAAAAGGGTTCCTCTAGGGTTATTTTAGAAACTTCAGAGTTCTTGGCTTCCTAAAGGGGTTCTACTTGGAGCCCTCTCTGATAGGGAAGCTTCGACAGGACCTTTATGGGTTCGCTCATAGGGACAAACCAAACAACACTTAAGGGTGCTAAATTGAACTATTTTTTCTAAGAGGGTATATATAGAAACAATCTTGTGTTGTAAATATTCTTGTTAATATTGTTTTAGCATAAATAAAATCTGTTCTTTTGGCATCAAAATTTGTGTAAGTCTATAAATACCAGAAAACAATTATTTCAGCTATTCAGAAAGCACATACAAGGTAACACCTTGCCTTCATCAGAGACGGTTGTCAACACTGTCAGGATAGATATGTGCTTGTCTGGAGTGTCACTCTGGTTGGTCTCTCTTTCACACACACACACACACACACACACACACACTTACATCCATTTACCAAGACAGAAGGCCATTCCACAATATAATACATTTATAGGTGCGTTACAAAATCAAGTCAATAATAATGTTATGTTTCACACATACAGATTACGTATTGTGGTACTTCATTAGAACAATGTACTGCTGTACTGATCAATCTGGCAAAGGGAGGGAGTTTGTGCTAGTGCAGCAGGACAGGAACTGGATTCACACATAGCTCCCAGTGTCCCCCTCTCTGTGGTGGGGTTGTCCCTCCGTGTGCTAAGCAGCAGTCACTTATTCCCATGTTAGTCATCCTGCTGCTTGGTTAGGCAGTGAGCGACTGGGAGCTGGATGTAGGGTTAATGGGGAGCCCAGTCCTGCCTTGGGCCATGCAGAAGTGCTCAGCCATGGCCACACACTGTTGACTTTAATGGCCCATTAATATTGGCCCACTTAAACACAAAACATGATACACACATCAAAAACAAAAAGGAAAGGAAAGGGAAAACATTTCACCAAAGAATGAAGCAGTTGAAGAAGAAGTGTGTGCATGTGTGCGTCACTCTGTTTGTTTTTGGGAATGCCATCTGAGAGGAAAAAAGCCAGAGAGAGGTTTTCATACTTAAACCTTCTGGCCTTCACGAACTTACTACTGCCACCCACCCACAAGGTGCTAAAGATACACTCTTGCAGTATTACCACGTATTGCTATTAGGCGTCATACAAAATGTACAGGAAAGAAGGCTAATTAAAACTCGACTCTGTGGTGCCGCCCTCTTGTGGCAATACCACAGTGTGGGTCATCGTGATTAAAGCGCCTGTTCTCTCTGGATATTTGCGGCCCAAGTGAAAATGAGCTCCTTCCCGTACATATTCAACGCCGGTAAAAAAAAAAATAAAAAAATGATGGACAGGTGCTCAATTACGCGCCTGTTTATCTTGCCACGTTTCACTCAATATTTCATCTTAATACGATGATATAGGCTGCAATAGCCTAATTAGCTTTCTTCATTCATTATTGACACTAGGTCGTGCATTACATTAATTTACAAATGAGTCTTGATTTTTTTTTTTTTTTTTTTATCACTTAATTTAGAAATACCTCCATCTCCAATAGCTCTTGTTCCTTGTTATGAAGCACTCGGGCGTCGGCCATACTTCATTTGGGCTATTTAACGAGCTGAAGACCTGCAAAAAGCTTTATAAGCGTTCAAAGTGTCCTAATTAATGAATGACGTCACCGGTGGGTGGGGTGGAATTATGTTATGGTGATTCAAAAATAAAGCTAGAATAGAATAGATAGGTGATTGACCTGAATGTAGTTTTTTTTTTTTTATGTTTACTGGAGGCCTTTCATCTTGCATAACTTTGGAGAACCGTTTTTAAATAATAATAAAATTAAAAAAAAAAGATACAACTAGGCTAAAAAAAAAAAGAAATCAACAAATCAAAGTCGAACTCGTCTAATGTAGGCGTGTATCTCCGTTTATTGTTGATTGGAATTATTAAGGTTCAAAACGGTATTGCAAAGTCTATTTTCAATATTCACTTTATAGAACACAGCGACGTTCTTACAGAAAGAGAAACGTGTGTCATTCTTGAGGGTAGTAAAGAAGGGCCCTATTAAAGAAACACTAATCGTCTGTAATCCTTTTAATGTCTCACACTTCTCTCTGACAATACACAAGTCTGGATGGAGCGAGTTGCGGCGCTGCACAATGGCCTCGGTTTCAGCGGCCAGATCCTAATTAACAAAGTTCAACTTTGCTCCTCGGTTACTGAGAGGCTACGTGAAAAACCCAACACTGCCCTACTAAATAGTATGTCCAAATAGTACGGGCAGTCAGTAAGGTAGTAGGAATATTTAGCAGCCTTACGGTACTATGCGGGTTGGACGTAGCCAAAGTTTGCGTAAAGGCCTACTCTTGATCGAAGTATGCTTTCGCTTGGGTTGAACGTTTCAGCTAAGGACCAAACACGAAAACACAACGCTAACGTGTTTCATACACGTGCTGCTTCTACTGAGTGAAGTCAGTGAGAGGATTTTATTTAGTGTGTCCCGTTTTACCGTAAACATGCGCATAAACGCCAACGCGCGCTCTAGGCCTCGTTAGTGTTCATCCTCAGCCAGCTCAGGTGAAGTATATTTTAAATTCAGGATGGGGGGGGGGGAGGAGTTGAGAGAGAGGGAGCGGGAGAGGAGGGGGGGGGGGGGGGTCGCTTTTGTTCTGCTGAAAAAGGGGGCTTGTTCCTCCAGGACCAACCTACCACTTTATCCGCGGCTGTAAAGCGCGAACGGGGTTGACATTGGAGCCTGCATGGCAATGGGAGAAGAGGAGGGGATAAGAGAGGCCGCTCAGTCCAGCAGCACCGTGTCCTGAAGAGACATCATCATCATCATCATCCTCCTCCTCCTCCTCCTCATCCTCCTCCTCCTCATCCTCAGCAGCAGCAGTAGTGCGGGATGCACCGTCCTGATTCCACACACTTACATCCAAACGGAGCTGTGTCCACAGAGGGGACACCCGCCTGGGAGAAAACGTCAACGGAGTCCCCGCTGGAAATACACACAGCCACGATCATTTACTGTTATTTTTCACTGGACAACATGACTCGGCTCGCCTTTATTTAAGTTTTTTTATTTTTTTATTTTTTTATTTATTTTATTTTAAAGATATGACCATTGATTAGCTTTCTACTATAACTTGGAAAGCTCACACTGTACGGACTCGAGTTTCTTTTCATTAAGTGCACTTAAGCCTTTCTTGCAGGGCAGAACATTGAGCGCTGTCGCTTCGGTCTTGTCTCAAGCCTGCTTTTCTGTCTGCGCTGTTTTCCGCTTTACTTCATATTTCGGATTTTTTTTTTTTTCTTCTTCTTCTTCTTCCCCCTGCTGCCGAGCAGATTTGATCCTAATCGGATCCACGTCCTGTGACCCATCCTTTGGATGTCCAAGAAGAACAGCCTTTTCGGGGAAAGGAACCGTGCGCATTTTCAGTGGGAGACCCTGAGGTGTTATCTCCTCAAATCAGACGCTAATTTGCTCTACTGAATTTTATCTTCGAGGTCCTCGGTCAACAATGAGATTCATTCCGTCACGATTAAGTTATCTGTGAGTACACGTCCTTTCCCTTTCGCGCCGCACTTTTGCGTTTTATTCTTTTCGCCGCATTAACGTCAGATTCCGTCTCTTCTTTCAGGTTCCTTCACCTCTTTGCGTTTTGCTACTATGCTCAGGTATGTGCGACATTTACAACTTAAACAAACAAATTGCTGCATTCAAGCTTGCATGAAAGCACGCATGAGATAACAGACTATGGTACACTAAATGACATTATAGTGTAGAACACTGGAGCAACTATAGTAAGCCTATATTTAGGCCAATGCCTGTGCGATATGTATCAAATCAGTATGTCAGCACATACCATGGACGTGTATTGTCCAGTGCTGGATATGGACTCAGGTGTGCGCTCAAAAGAAAAAGAAGAGAGAAAAAAAAAGCAAAAGTTAAATGATTTGATCAGATGGATGTAGACGTGGGCCGGTGCCTACATGGCCAAGCGCAGAGCGCACGGAGCGCGCAGTGCTTATTGTATTTAAACGGCCAAACTTTCACACTTCTGCGCTAGATTTCTTCATTCCGACAGAAGCGACCGAATAGACCACACATATCCTCGTACATTCATCACTTATTCACTTGAAATGATCTTGATCCAATTTTGATATGTTGGTTATTCTGTTGAGGTCTTGGGTTGCATTTCCTAAACTGTGGCTTGCTTCTTCTTCTTTTTTTTAGGAAATGAATAATGGTACTTATGTCATGAAATATTGGCCTACTGTGTTAAATTCTTTTAATGTTCGCGTAATTTATAGGCCTCTGTCAACGCTTAATGAGGCAATTCTGCAGATATTGATTGTGTCGTACTTAATTTCTGACAGGTAACCATTCAGTCCCCGCCTAATTTTACACAGCATGTGAATGAGCAGAGTAGGGTGACGGACCGGGTCAGCCGCAGACTCATCCGGACCTACCAGCTTTACAGCAGAACCAGTGGCAAGCACGTGCAGGTCCTGGCCAACAAAAAAATCAACGCCATGGCCGAGGACGGAGACGCGCACGGTAAGGGCTTTTTAATAGCACACTTATCCGATGCTGTTTAAGGTGCAGTTAAGATCTTTCTTCTTTTTTCTTTTTTTTTACTGTGAGTCCCCCCGCAAAATTAAACGATTAAAAATGACCGCAGTTTCTGTAGCTTTCCTGTTAGACTTGTGTACGGTTACAGAGGAACTTGGGCATTTGGTGAGCTTTGGAAGCTAAAAAAATGTTAAATGGATTTTAGATGGTTCTGAAGGTGACTCTCAAGAGAGGCGAGCGTGTCTGGAACAATCATTAGAACTCATCTCACTCCAACCTCCTGAACATTTCCTGAATAACGCTCCTTCTTCTTTTGAGTAACTTCTAAGATGAAAATATGTGAAGCCGAATTCTAGTTTTTGCGTGTTCTTTCGAGAAACACACACACACACACATCTTACTATTCCAGTAACCTATAACCAACGGCAACTAATCGCTTGATTGTTTTATTTTGAAACGGTGTTATTTTTAACAAAAGTAGT